>VYXF01008573.1:8849-19520 GCA_013397295.1 Polioptila caerulea
TGCAAATTCATGGTTCCTTCAGCTCATTTGAAGAGCAACACGTGCCAAATTCTGACAACTTGGATTATACTCCAATTCCTACCATCAGTTCTCCAAATTAACTAAGTGTATCTCAAGGACTAGAGCCATAAAAGGAGGAAACACGACATGCAAACATTTGCATTATTACTCATACAGGTATTTTTATGTTTCCATGTTTTCTTTTTTTTTTTTTTTTCCTGCCTTCTGGATTGTTTTTTGTGAAGGGAAGAAAATACAATGGTTTTGAAGTTTTATTCCTTAAACATGTGGGTAATTCTAATGATGTTTTAATATTTAGTATTCTTCTTGCTGTTGACTGAAAACCATGTCAGTTTTTAAAAAATATAAGCTAAATTTTCAATATTGAATTCCAGATTTGATGAATGTTAATATATGAAAGTACACGTATTTTTCTAGATATATCTGGAGAATGAGGGAAATCATGGAAATCTCTTACTATGCAGGATCCAGAGAGACAGTGGTTTTTTCTATTCTGATTTGAAACGTAAATCAAAAATTCTGAAAAGTGCCATTTCTTTTATCCCATAAGGAACTTTTAAATCAAATTGGTTTAAATTTTTTTTATAGGTTTGAATAAAAGCAGATGAAATGCTGTTCTAAAAAAAAATCAGATAATTTTATAATTTTTGGAATTCTGAAAAAGGAAAATTCTATGTACCTGTAATACATTTATTTCATTAAAAAAAAAAAATGTTCAATTTACATCTATGAAAGAATTTGGAGTATTTAAAATTACTTTTTTTCTTGAGGAAAACCAGCTTTAAAAAAAAATAAAATTGTATCTTCTAAATAACCAGTATAAAGTTCTGTAGCACTGAAAAGATGAGATTATTTTAGAAAATGAAATGGATTAAATATTAAATCAAAGAATCTTCATTAGAATTTTTATTTAATGTCTAAATTGCCAGAACTAAGATTAACCTTCTTTTGCATAAGAAGTCAAAGCTCAACTTCCAAACTCTTGTCTTGAAATTATAACACTACTATCTACCACATATTGAGTAAAGCTGAGAAAAAGGCCATTTAATGATATTGTGAAATGACAAAACAATTCCTCTCTAGTCAGAAAGAATGCTAACAATGAAAACTATTCCTTATGAATACTATATATTGCTTACTATAAGCAATTAATTAAAAAATAGAAATAATTAAATCAGGATATAATCTTATTTAACATTTATTGTTTGGAGCTTCTAAGTAACAGGACAGGATAAGTGAAGAACTCCTTTGAGGAAAACACTAAATCACGTAAAGAAAAATGGATTGTGTCAACCCCACCCACCAGATAGAGAGAGAAAAAAAGAAAACATTTAAGAGTTATAGTCTAGGGTAAAGTAGACTTTAGGTGCACAAACTGAGAGAGAATTTATCTTAACTGACACTGTATTTATATGTTTGGCATTTGAAAGCAAGTGGTGTTGTATTAATTAAGTGGGATTAACTACCTGTCACAATTTTCAACAGCTTTATATTGTTCTGAGAGTCAGGGGGATTAGAAGCGACTGTGACTGCAAACTGCAAACTGCGTCCTCTTACATTTCCACATCATCATCAGATTAGATCTCTGAGTAGGCAAAGATTTCAAATAAAAGGCCCACTATTTCTTTCTACCATTATTGGAATTTCAGAAAATAATATACTGCACCCATATAGATATTTCTGATCTATATTATATTGGATTAAAAATTCACGACTGCAGTAGGTAAAGTGATCTCTGAACAATTCCAGTGCCATGCAGGCTGCTTCTTGTTGATTCCTATGGGATTGGTCTCAGGTGGTTTCATCTGAAGCTTTAAATTTAGTGCTGTGTGGGAGTTACCCTGGTTAGATACCAGGTGCCCAGCAAAGTCGCTCTATCACCACCCTCAGCAACTGGACAGAAGAAAGAAAATATAATGAAAGGCTCTTGAGCTAAGGACAGAGAGACATCACTCATTGATTATTTTCATGTGCAAAACAGACTCAGCTCAGTCTCAACTCAGAGAAAATTAATTCAACTTTACACCAACCAAAATCAGAGCAGGATAATGAGAAGTAAAAGAACTCTTAAAAACACCTTTCCTCCACTCCTCCCTCCTTCCCAGGCTCTACCTCTTCCTCCCATAGCAGTGCAGGGAGATAGGAAGGGGGGTTATGGTCAGTTCATCTCATGTTTTTTTCTGCTGTTGCTTTCTCCTCAGAGAGAGGAGTCCTTCTCCTGTACCAGCCAAGAACTGGTACTGGTTGGGTCCACCCACAGGAGACAGTCTCCCATGGACTTCTCCAACATGAGGTTCTCCCACAGGCTACAGTTCATCACAAACTGCTCCAGCATGGGTCTTTTTCCCGGGGTGCAGTCCTCCAGGAGCAGCTGCTCCAGTGTGACCCCACACAGTGCCCCAAGCCCTGCCAGCAAACCTGCCCCAGGCTGGTCTCCCCTTTCCATGGGTCTGCCAGGAGCCTGCTCCAGCGTGGGCTTCCCACAGAGTCATAGCCTTTTTCAGCCGTCTACCTGCTCTGCCCTGGGGCTCTTCCACAGACTGAGGGTGGACATCTGCACCCCTACAGACTGCCACGGACTTAGGAGGACAGCCTACTCCACCATGGTCTTCACCGTGGGCTGCACTGGGGCCTGGAGCACCTCCTCCTCCTCATTCTTCAATGACCTTGCTGTCTGTAGTGCTGTTTCTCTCATGTATTCTCATTTCTCTCGCCTCTTATTTGTTTTTGAGGTGTTTTGGGGTTTATTTTGTTTGTTTTTTGTTTGTTTGTTTGTTTTTGGTTTTGTTTTGGTTTTGTTTTGGCTGGATATACAGCTTTGTGCTTGATTAAAAAGAAAAAGCAAACAAACATTTCTTGACTGTAAGAAAATGCAATTTGTGTTGAAAGGTAAGGGATAAATTCCAGTAGCTGTAACAGTCTGGAATTTGCCAAATCTCAACCTGGAGAGGGAATCCAAAGAAAGCAGTTCAGTGTAACCACTTCATTCCGGAGATAAAAGTTTATATAGTCCATAGGAAATTACATCTGTGTTCTAAAACCTTCCTTCTTTTAATATTTTTGTCTAATTAGTAGGGCTGAAAACAAATGAACAAAACCAGCACAATCATTCATCCTCAAAATCTGTGATGCAGCAGTTCAGATCAGGATAGTGGTGGTGATCTCTCTCCATAATGCAACATTTAGCTGAAGCCATTCAGTTCTTTTGTTAATCAATAGTGCTCACGGGAATATATTTAATCAGGAGATTTTCATTGTGACTTTGGATAGACTACACTAATGAAAAAAAGACCTCTTCATACCATTCTTGAATTATATTCTCATGCTGCAGGGACTTGAAAGCAAAACTATGCAGAACCTAGTGCATTGTGTCAGGGAGGTTATGCAAATATTTGCTTAATAGTTATGAGACATGCAGTTTTTGCAAATATTTGTTCAAATTTCAATGTGACTTGGCCATGTACCTTCTCAGCTGTAACAACTTGTTTTGAGAAAATATTTGTGTGAACTTTGTAAACCAAAAGCCTGGTGTGCAGCTCAGATTCACACTTTTGTCCTGGCCAGCTCTGTGATTAAGAAATGTGGTATTGCCTGGAACAAGGTTTGTCTTACATTTCTTCAAATATTTCTGAAAAAACCCAGCTATTCTGGAAATGTTACTGACACAAAGGCAGGTTGTCTTTTAAGAATTTACATGAAGAAAAAATGTGATATCTCAAATAATTAGTTTTACATTACATTAACCTTACTGGCAGTATGCAAATTAGAATTACACATAATTTTATTTCATTTACTTAGATTATAAATTATAATAGGCTGGTACTTTCTTTTGTCTGGTGTTCATAGATCACCTAGCACAACAGCACCCTGCTTCATCCAAAAACCCTTTAATGCTCACAAATGAGTATTACATGGCAGTGAAAACATTTGAAACAATTTGATTTGTTGCAAAATAAATCCAAAACATGTGGAGTCTGGGTTCTTGGGACACTTTTCAAGCAGTTCCTTGTATTTGTGTATTAACAAAGGCAGCTGTTTGAGACAACTGAAGAGATTCAGCACACCAACAAGACAGAACTGATTTGATGTATCCAAGATAAATCAATTATCTGAGCTAGCTGAGAGATGCCTTACTATTCTTTCATGATTTCTAAGAAACTACTGAATGGAAGGGTAAATCAATCAGTTGAATGACCATGCAGATACGTTAGTCATCTCTTCGGAATAATAAAAAGTGTAAAATTTAAATTTCTTCACTTTGCAAGTTATATGAATACAGATCATGAATTTTACAAATATATTTTTCCATTTGCAGTTCTTCAGTAAATAGCTTGTGTCAAGAATTTTTTACTCATTATTCATTCATGAGCTGATCATTGAGAAAATTCATTATTTGTGTTATATAATTTGTCCTGTAAATTATATGACATTATTTATATTTCCTGAGTATGTGGTTTATAAATAGCTTTATAAATAAAATTAATTTTTCTTTATCAGATAAACTGTAAACTTTCCTCGTTGTTCAAATCTATCATCCCAATAATAACAACCTGCAAATTGTGCTGCTGATCCCACAATTCCAATAAAATTGATAGTGCTTTTGTTGTTGATTTTTTCTTATTAAGAAATGTCAAAAATAAACCCTTTTAAATATAAGTAAATTACTGAATGGGAGAAATTATAAACAAAATAGACGGAGGTGTTGTAAGCCTTGTTTTTTAGAAGCAATAAAGTGGTTCTTGTACTGAGGTATGTGAAAACATTATAGGGGAGAAAATATAGGGTAATTTGAGTCAGTCTTAAGATTTTCAGGGCCTTTATTGTGTTCACAAGATTAGACATATTTCTCTCTCTTTCTCTTTATTTGTATTTAAAGTTTGAAACATTTTTACTAAAGAAGTATAGTAAAGGGTTCCAAAGTTATTGGCAGTGGGGAAATTAAAAAAAATCAGATAGCAACAAAACCAAATTACTGTTTTCCTTTCAATGCTGCCTAGTCCATGAGCAGTAACAGGCAGTGTGCAGAACAGCATGGTGCAATCCAAATGTCACTGGTCCTGGGGATAGCAATGCCCCTGAAAGAATGAGAGGAGGTGGCACAGCTGCAGCATTTCTCTCAGACTTGCATTTTGAAGACATATTTAGAGCAGCAGTAGCATCTGGGCCTTCCAGCTCAACTGCACAACACAGTAGGGGTTGAACAAAAAAAAGAAATGCGAAGCAATGTACTTGGTTGGAGTTCCACATCTGCCTGGCACTTAAATACCATTGAAAATCCCAAGAACACATTTCTTTGAGATTTCTTTAAATAACAAAAACAACATAAACTCCTCACTATGAACAAAACGACAAAGTTTTAATTTAATTCCTTTTCTAATAAAACAGACTATGAAATAACACAACAAATTTGCTCCAGGGATTTGCTTTATTGAAATCACCTTGGACGCAAAGGAAAGCAGTAGCGTGGTCTGACTGCTCTATATCAGGAGCAAGCTGGGAACCACCAAGGTCAGCAGGACAGTGTCCTCCCTGACAAGGAATGCAGCCCCATGGTGCCCAAACAAGAGAAGTGGGACAGACATGGTGACAATCATCAGGGACCTGCAAAGCGTGACAGGCTTAGCACCAGGGTTTAAATGTGGCACGTGAACAAAAAAGCAGGATGCACTGGCAGAGATCCCGGCTAAACTCCTCACAGCATTTTTCCACAACTCGGCTCTTTTGCCAGAAGTTTGGTCTAAGATTGCAGAGATAGATGGTAAATATTGACAATGAAGGCTACAGGCAGGTCAGGGCATTCAGAGTTTGTCAGTGAACTGAGGACCCTGACACGCAAAACAATCCAGGCTTTTCCTTAGATCTCATTTGGATTTTGGAATTTATTTTTTAAATCAGGCTTTGTACTGACTGCTAAAGGAGATGGGTAAAATAATTCAATATTTCATTGCCTTGACTGTATCATTGACTGTATCATTGCCTTGATATAGTTGCTGAAAGTTCTTTCAGTGGTGATCCTTTTACTACAGTTTGGATAGAAAATCTCTCCCATCAGGTATGATCATGATGAGTACTCTTCATGAAAATAGCCAGACACTGGGATGAGAGACGAGGGGAGGATTGCCTGCCTCAGACTCTCCATATTACTCAAGGGGAGTAAACAGCCCCTTCCCAAACCCAGGAATCAGCTCTGCTTATACCTTCATTTGCTCTCAGCCACACAGAGATGATTGAATAATGAAGCTTGGTTTTCAGAGGATTAATCTTTCCCCTCACCAGTTTAATTCCTTGTTTTGGGCAATTATGTGGTCTCTTATGACAGCCAAATACTACACCATAGTTCTCTGCCTCTGTCATTGGGTTCTGCACTTTGATTCCTTTATAGAGAAGAACCACAAACTACTTTTTTTATTAGACAGTATATTGGGTTGGGGAAATAAAAAAATCAAACAAGCATGAGAGGTGTAATAAAACTACCCATGTTTTTTTGTGATTCTGAATATATTATTTCCTTTGTGCCAGGAGCTATGAAAACACTTCTGCTAGCCACTAAAGATTCTGAATTAATAAGAAAAACTCTCATCATTAAATAATATTAAATATCCCATAGAAACGTTGACTAAAATCATGTTTGGTGATCAGAGAGCTGATCATAAGTACGAACCAAAAGAAAAAAAAAAAAACAAAAGGACAAAACAAACGTCAACATTGAGTAAGGAGATTAAAGGATATTTGCATATTTTTCCAGTTATTATCAATCTAAAATGGAAGTAATTGTATTAGAGGTCAGTGTGGTAGAATAACAATGCCAAGGTTACTATTTAAGTAATGTACAGAACACTTTAAATTATCTGAAGCAACAAAATAGAGGCAAATTAAAATCATGATTGTAGGAGAAGACAAACACAAAAAGTCAAAGTGAAGCAAATATTTCAGCCTAATGTGTTTAGTGAAGGTCACTCTAATTGGTTTCAAAATGTTCCACAAATTTTGCATTTAGGGAAGATTTTTTTCATTTGATACTGAAAAACAGTGGCATGCCAGAGTCCACTCCTGAACCTCTGAGCAGCAGATCCAATTTACCTCCTGGCTGTTGGGACTAGGGATTATAGGTGCAAATGTGGGCAAGGCATATGGATGCAGGGATTTTTAGGTTCTGAATGTTATTTGAAGTTACAGGAACCTGCCAATGGTTTTAAATCCTGTGTTTGAAAATATGAATCTTCCATGGGAGCTATTTATTTCCATCAAATATATAGAATACTGGGGTAGACTATTCATCTTCCATGCTTAATCTTAGGCACAATTAGGTGATGAGAAAGAGATGACCTACAGGGACAAAACAGGGATGTCATCAGTCTAATAATCCAACCCCATGAAAGCTCACTGCAGTTGATAGGAAATATACATGGGAATGCACTTGGGATCCACAGTCCAGAAATCCTGAAGTGAAAACAGGCAGCAGCATGAGCTTTCTTTAGTTGAGCAGAGTAAGAATAATTTCTGTCTCATAAAATATGGCTGCTCTTTTTCTACCTAATAGCTAAGTTACTACAGTGTTCTTCTAGAGTATGAGATAAACCAGTTCAATTCTTTCTGTAGCTGTCTTGTAGCATGTCGATTCTACTTGAAAAATACCTTGGATAAACCATTAGTACTGTCCTGAAAAGCAGGACCGCAACAAAGACCTCTGCCACAAATCAGTGAAAATCCTGAGATTTAGACTGCTGTTTGCTAATTAATTTATAAATAACAGTTTTGGTAAGACGAGCAGAAATTCATTTTTCCTCTAAGAAAACTTAAGTCTGTCTTTCCTTGTGTCTGACCTCTCTTAATGAGCCTGTGTCTATATAACTTACTAGATAAAAAAGCAATGCTTTTTGGGTTTCTGTGCACACCCACAGTAGTGAATCCACAGTGCTCCTTGCAGCTGCAGCATGGTGCTGCATTTGGATGATGAGACCTTCACTTTGCTCTCCCTTGGAAGAAAGCCCAGGCATGCAGGCAGGGGATGTACTTGTAAGGGAGCTCTGGTACAAGCAACTACAGCTTGGAGACTGTGAGACATGCTGCAGAATGCACTGATATTGTATTCAGTGCACACAGCCTTTTAGGTTTAAGCACTTTCTATACCTGCATTGCATAACTGAGGCAAAACTTCTAGATATAAAAATAATTTACAGACTTGAGGACCCGAGATCTTAGAACTCAGATTTTATTTGAACTCTAATTTTTAGCCCATAAGAATTGTTTTTTAAATGCCCTAAAATTTTAAGTGGGTTTTATTTCAATTTTGTTTGGTTGCATTTTTTTGCTGTTGTTTCTTTTTTTAATCTGATCTTCTCCTTTGCTCTACCACAAATGATGTATCTCAGCACAAAGGTTCAGTTTAACAACGGCTTACCTGTATAGGCAGATGAAGACAAAAGTATCAGATAGTTTTAAAGTAACAGGCTGATAAGTATTTCATATTAAACAGACATAAAATGTTTGCATAGATTACAAGATGCTATGTGCTTAGAAGTCAAAGTAACGAATCTGTTTCCCATACCAAGCTGAATGATAATTATGTTTTCTGTAAGCAGTGTTAGTTAAGTCTTTCTAACACACTGTTTTGAGATTTAGGGTTTTTTTCGTCAGCTGAGGGCTCTTGTTATAAGCAATTGGAATTAAATAATATTTTTAGACCACTTTAATAATATTTTTTTTTTTTGAAGTGAAAAGAAGTAGAACTAAATTGAGATGACCTAAATAACATCTAGAATTATGAGAAGGGAATGATAGCAAAGGTAGGACAAAATATTCTCAGTATGAATGATTCAGACATTAGAGACCACAATTTAAATGCAGAGAGAGAGATAGCACACAAAGAGTTCAAGCAGAGAATTTCACTTATTGCAGTTGCCAAGTAAAGCCATCAAAGCAAACAGCTCAAATGAGTTTAAGAGAGAACCCTGCATGTCTGATCAGGAAGGGAATCAAAGGATATAGTTACTAAGCAAGAAAATGGATGTGAGATAAACTTAAAGGGAACAGTTTATTGAGTCAGGTGTCCTTTTCTCTCTCTGGCAGTGCCTTGTGTCCTTATTTCTTAATCTGTCATAAAAGAAGGATTGAAAATAGACATAAGGAAAAGCCCTACAAAGACTATAATTAAAATGTACTGCAAGTGTTTTAATCTGACTGATTTGTGTTTTGATTTGGGGGTTTTACATTAATTAGAGAGACTATAAAGGCTGTGACAACCATTTCATCAAAGACAAAGGCTTAAAGAACAGCCCAAGACATAAAGATTCCTTCTTAATGAAAACTTATTAAATATGCTAAATATGTGAACTAAGAAAATTTGGAAACTGTGTATCTGAAGAAGGAAAACTGCCGAGATGTGAAAGGCAGAACATAAAACTTATATTTGGGAAAAATTGGCCTAAACCATACAAATCAGAGAGTAAAATCTCTGTCACAACTCAGTCTACCTGAAGAATTACCAAGCATAGGTTGTAATACTAGACACTGTACATCAGTATGTTATTTTTAATTAGCATCACAATTTGCATGCCATTATTACCTTTCCAACTGTCTTCTGGGAGATAAAAGCACATCTATTAGGAAAACTTCAATGTATCACAGTTTCTAGATATAAATAATAAATAGATTTGCTCTATGATATTGCCTGGCAATCTTTCCCAAAAATGGAAAAAGGTATAAATATGCTTCATTAATCAAAAAGAAATGGGAACATTTGAGTTTAAAGATGCTAGTCCTTAAAGAATATTTTGTACCAACAGCAATTTAAATTATTTTCTTTCAAAAGTAAAACTGCATTTTTTTAATGTCTTGATTACATGTTTCTTTAAAATGTTTGGGTTGCTATAGGCTACAGTTTAGTGCTTACCCACAAAATCAACTTGTAAAACCTTGGAAGGACTTCACAAAGGATAAGCTATGGCCATCAGTACTAAAATCAGTGTTTCTCATGTAACCACATGAAACTGGAATACTCTGAAGTCCTGAGGATTATGAGTGGTTGCTTCTTAGGTTTAAGCTAACTAGGAGGCAGGATCTATCTTCAGTTCATCAGGTAATTCATAATCTTTCACACCATCTCTTGTATCTCTTGCAGACAAGAGATACAAGATAGTACATGAATGTACATGTACAAGGCCCTACGGGATTTGAGAAGATTTTCTGAACTATAAATAGCTTTCTGTGCCTCCTATGTTTGAGTTTTAGCAATTGCAGGGGTAAGACCACTGGACTGCATGTCTTCCTTGCTGAAGAGCTTGTGTGTGTATGTATGCAGAATATAGTTCTTTCCTGTTCAGAAAGTACTACATTTCAGAATATTGTTCTTTACTATCTCCAATTTAAAATAGATAGATAACCTGAACCCCAGGTTTACTTTGCACTTGGCATCATATGGCACAGTCAGGCTAACAGACTCAGTATTTCTTTTTTATTTTTTCTTTTTTTTTTTTTCTTTTTATTTCCTATTTTTATTTTGTCTTTTTCTTTTTTTTTAATTTTGTTTTTCTTTTTTCTTTGTTCCCTTCCCTTCCCTGAAACTTCCCTTCCCTGAAACTTCCCTGAAACTTCCCTGAAACTTCCCTGAAACTTCCCTTCCCTGAAACTTCCCTGAAACTTCCCTTCCCT
>VYXF01008573.1:25418-109416 GCA_013397295.1 Polioptila caerulea
AAAAGAAAAGAAAAGAAAAGAAAAGAAAAGAAAAGAAAAAAAGAAAAGAAAAGAAAGAAAAGATTTTGAAGAAATCTCATTCTAATTTGAAGAGCTTTTTTATTTGGTTATGCCTCATGTAATAAACATGATCCTACAGCACTGCCCTTTGGTACCATTGGTTTAAATTCTTGTAGAGCCTGCAGGAGGGCAACATAAAAAATAGAGATGCTGATGCCAATATTACATTCTAGGAGTGGAAAAAAGTGCTGTAGTCACATGCACTTATTCTCCTTTGTAAGAGGGGTTTCTCCTGATTGTAGGTGGGTTGGTAGGTTCACATTGCTAAAAGGGTAAGGAGGAGCTGTGACACTATGCCTGCTGACAAGCAGCTACTAGGCAAGATTACATTTGTCTGTTTCCAGGAATTAATGAGATTGAATTTTATGTATTTATTTATTTTTGTTGTTTCTTACTGCTTGTCTGCATTACTCTGCTGCTGATATACCTGTGTTCTTTTTATGCTCATGATGTTCTAATTTACATTGTAGTTGACATATGTTTATTTTCATTGGGTATCTGATACTCTCTCCTGGTTTGCTGCTAATTTGCATTGTTATTTTCTGAGATTTCTATCTACCTGAAGAATGTTTTTCTCATAGATTTATCCTGACAAAACAATTTTCTTGGGCTTTTAAATAAATAAAGTCCAATATTTCTTTTGGCACTATCATAATTTAATGCGCTCCTCTGTTTTATATAGAGCACCCTAGTGACTGGTGGAAAAAATCCCTTTTGGCCTACTGTATATAAGTTTAAATTCTTACAGAAGGTGAATGTGTCCTCCTGATGTCATTTAATTGAGTTATTTATCTCTTTTAAAATTTTCTCATAAGGTGGTCTTCCCATTTTCTTAATTATTTTTATTGCTCATATTCCAAATTTGTATCAGAGCTTAGTGCAATTTTACTTGCAATGAAATGTTTACTTTCCCTCTTTTTATATTATGCAGCTTGATTGCTTTAGTATTTTTCTTTTTTTCCCCACTATTTTATATTACATCTTAGTCTCCCCTCTTCTTTAAAGTCAGGGATAAAGTCCTCTCTAACAGCTCCTTCTCAATTAAAAGTCTATATTGTGATTCTTTTTTTCCCCCTGTATTATGTGGAGTAATCTTTTTCAGAGTGAACTTCCTGACTCTGACCCTTTTGATTTATCTCTTTGGCCTCCTTGTCGTTTGTAACAGCTCACATTAAATAGGGCCTGAAGATTTTAATTAATGTGCTGTTTACTGCTTCATGCAATTCAGTAATAAAAAAATGATGGTTAAGTTATTAGGACTATTCTTGACAAAGGGCAAATGTGTTTCAATACTGATGTGAAAGACTGCAGCTCAGGAAAATGACTACACAGCAGGAATACATTTTAGTTGAGAAAAGTAAAGTAAGTGGCTTACAAAGAGAGGCTTCAAGCCTTTGTTTCTTTGTATACAGTGATGAAATTCAAACAAACAAAAAATGCAGGACTTATTGGCAATATAAATCAGAAGTAGAGCAATGTCATACACTATCACCTCTTTTATCTCACAGAAATATGAGCTAAAGTAATGAAAGTAATGAACAATGCAAATGTGAAATATTTATAGCTGTTTCTTAGAAGCCTGGCAGCAGTGTCAGACTGGGGGTACAAAGCATCAAGCATTCCTTGGCAGCTCAGAGAAATCTGGATGTCCATGCAGTGTTATTCCTCCTAGATTTCTCAGTAGCAAAATGTCAGTACCTACCATAGCAGTATCAGAATTTATTTCCCTTCTTTCTTGCCATTATGAATGTGTCTTTCTTTATCACCATCAACCTGAAAAATCAGTGTCACCTCAAACCATTCTATTTCCCAGACTCATCTGAGCATCACTGAGGTCATCACTTCTGCTCTCCCTCCTGCCATTCTAAGACAACATTTTTTTACATCTAAAAATATAATACAACATACACCAGCATTTTTTTTTACCTTTTTTTCTTTTTTTCCTGTTGAATGCATTTAGTTAGGAAAAATTATATGCTTTTTAGTTTTGGTTTATTTTGGTTGCACTGAAATAAAGGCTTACGACAGGGTGGAAAAAGGAGAAAAATATGATATTGTGCCAGATTTATATTTTTGGTTTTTGGTATTCATTTAAATTTTGATCACCTTTTTGCCATGTCTGTACCTTTGTTGAAAAATAAGATATAAACAATTTCCTCATGGACATTAAACCATAGCAAAATTGAAGTCAGGTCAAGTCATGCCCAGGAAAACAAAAGAGTGTTCCAGTGCTTCTTCAGGTCTCATGCTTTCACCATTTACAGTTTTATGTATTATATTACACCATCTATAGAAAGATACACAGAATTATATATACTGCATAATATATTATATTAAAGATGTATACATATATACATATGCACACACATATATGTATCTTGTATAAACTAAAATTTTCCCTATCTTAAAGGACAAACATTTTGTCATCATGTGTGTTTGGGCAGGATGCTCATTTGATGTAAATTGCTTTAGGCTCATCTCAGATCTGATGCTTCCAGAACAAAGTGGCTGAACAGCTTTGGCCAGCAGATAATACATTACACTGGTGTATTTTCTGACTGTTCTACATGAAAATTATAAAAATCCATGAACAGCAGCAGAATTACTGGCATTTGCTTGTTTAAAAACAGGTTAGACAGGCAAAATACATTTAAATTACATACCCATAACAATAGCTTCTGTGTCATTTTTTATTTCTTTAAAGTTCAGAACAGTCTCAAAGCTCAAAGTTCATTAAACCATTCATATCAATTTTATATTAGTTTCTTTTCTTTTTTGGGGCCAAAAAAAAGAAGGAAAAACTTCCCCCAAGAAACACAAGTACAGCTCCCTACTTGTATATGGCAGCACTGAAACAAACACATTTTATAAAATGAAAGCCATTCTAAAGAATTCCCTGGAGGAGATAACAGCCACACAAGGCAGCTATTACTTGTACTCACAATTGCATCAATCTTTGATCTTTATTGTTACGGTATTCTTTCTATTCTGGTACCATAAAAATGTTCCTTGTGGATTTTCCGTAAATAATATATGTGCCTACCCTGAAACTGCTTGGGAAAAAGAGATGGTTGCAGATCAGTGCTGCAAATAAAAGCCAAGCAGCTCCTTTATTTAATTTCATCCAAAATGGCTGTGAAATTGCTATCTTGAGAGAGGAACAAAAATTAAGTTTTCACAATGTTCTATTTCCATGACAATCTGTATCATGCAGAATAGATTTTATGCCATTTCCTGTTCTTACTACAACTTTCATACTGAGAATTGGGACTAGAATAGAATTTTAATTTCCAAATATATCATAAAAATATCAGTGGCCAGTACATTTTGGAATTTCTGTTAAGGTGTATTTTATGCTTTGATATATTGCTCATTAATTTACCTAAAGCTTCTTGGACACTATAAAAGGGGACAAAATAAGAATCCAGAAGGAGAGAAACATGTTCCTTTTTAGCTTATTTAAGAATTAGTGTTAAAACATTCAGATTAACAAGAAGATGGTGAACAATGGTACACAAGAAGAGAAAACTGAGCAACCTACTTATAACTTTCTGCCAAGTAGACACAAGAAAAATTAAGAAAAATTAAGGTTGGAAAATGCCTCCAAAATAATTGAGAAAGTGTAATATTAATGCTTTTTATAAGTTATTACATTCAGCTTATTTCATACGAATTTTAGGAAATATAAAAACAAATATCATATGCATGTAAGAAGAATATTTTTGTAACTTTGTCCATATACATGGCTTTCATATTGTTCTTATAGATTGCTTTGTATTCACAAATATTTTAAAAGTCACAAGTTATTTTGTTTATTTCTCATTATGTTTGAACTTAATGATTCTTGGATAATTGCATCTTAAGCTGTCACTTAGTTGTTCTTTATTCCTTCGATTTTATAATGCATACACACAAAAATAAAAGGTTAGAAAGAGGAAAAAAGTGTCAGTCTTCTAAATTTGAGCTAGGAACTTGCCATGTAAAGTCTGCCATGAAAAGAGCATGGATGGAAAACACACATATACACCTCATTGTAACTTTCCCCTGGCCTCCAATAAGTTTGGAACACAAACTAAAGTGATTATTTTAATATTCAGTCTACTACTAAATGCACAGGCTACATGGAATGTTATAGGGACTTAATTGCAAGCCATTTGTGGCCACTTCTGGAGCTGTTTATCACTTGCAAGTTCTAAGCAGTATGCTATTTTAAATATAAAATACCTTCAACCACGTAAGTTGAAAAGTCAGGTGTCAAATGAGAGCAAGGTTTATTATTAATTTTCATCCTTTCCACTTCCACTGGAAATACCAATATCAATGATGAGAGCAAATTACAATAATTTCACACTCCCTTTATTTCTCCAGAGTCTTTTGATTCAGTGATATTTGACTTCATTGCAAGGAAGATCAAATAGCTGAAAGTTGAGATGTGGTCCCATGCAGCAATGGGTAAGACAATATGGTTAACGGTACCTAAGTGAACAAATGTGAGGAAATATAACCTTTTAGTATGAAATATTCAGTTCTCAGGCTTTTTTTCATGCCACCCAAAAGGATACATTCATCTTCAAAGATCTCTGATAGCTGATTTAATATTGCATTCTTTTATTATCCATTAATAGAAGGTAATTAGTCTCTGGAGCCCTCAATATGCCTGTTCTATCACTATATAGCTGTTCCAGCAGGAGGTTCTTCATTTAGGAGTGAAAAGTGTGCCAACATGCAGACAGATAACTTGGGCCTATCTAAGTCTCCAAACAATGATTCAACTCCATTAAACTGGTGTGAACAGCATGAGGTTCTAACAACTTTAATAAAAGTAGCAAAGGGCTGCCAAACAGCGGACAGTCAAAGCCATGGTGTTTGGTCTACATTATTTTAAAAATTAGTGGGAAACATGCTTTTTTCTCTTTGCAACACTTATCCCCTCTCTCACTGCACTGAAGTGAATACAGCCTTCTTCTCCAATTGGAGTCTTTATTAGTTTTGGCTCATAACATCCTCTCTCTTACCAATTCACTTTGATCTGTGTGGCTCAGACTCATTACCTAGCCATTAAAGTAAATAAACCTGAATTCTTCCCATATTCAGGGTGTAAGTCTGCAGGATGTTGCTGTAACATTAGGCATAATGGTGCAGAATTACTGCTGTAATATTTCAGTACTATTCTACACAGCTGTCACATTCAGGACAAACCATCTAACTGAAATGCACAACAAAAAAGCAAGCAGCAGATTGAAAAAGTTCAAAGTATAAATGTTAGAAGGAGTGTGTTTTTTTCCCTTTTTAAGGAATACAATCTGAAAAACTGAAGTGGCAGACTGAAAGAAAATATATAGTGCCCTTTTTATTTTTTTAATTAAGCATATGGCAAGATCATTATCTTAAAATACATAGGAAAAAATATTTAGATTTAAATTACCATATTTTGTATCTATTAGCAGAAAATACACCTTGAATATGTTGTCTATTATTTACAAAACATGATACATTAACATTTTATTTTCAGTTCAAAGTAGAGGACCCAATTTTTCTCTTGTGTTTACTGGTGCAATCTGCAACTGAGCTTGAGAACCTGCATAAGAATTTCAAACAGTGTCTATAGTAGTTATATTTCCAAAAATTGAAGTGTCACTAAAACCAGAGAGAAAGTTGATTCCCTTAAAAAAAAATTAAAAAATTAAAAATGGTGCATTATATCTGGTAGAAAAATGTCCGAATTAATCATATTCCTCTATGACTGTCTTGATAACCAATGTTTAAATATATCTGAAAGGGCATAAAAATACTTGTGTAAATTGATATAACTGGGACCTAAAAATGGATAACAGTTATATATAATTTCAAAAATTCCATCCAGAGTTTTTTCAGTCTTATTTTACCAAAAATTCTCCAATATAACTGCTCCTAATCTATCTAAACCATGTTTTGCCTCAGAGATTCTACACAATATGCCACATGACATAATGTTTCAGTGGGTTTTTTTGAACTGGATGCATCATCCTTCTAAGCAAGCCTCCAAATAGACTTCATATCTAATATACATATTTTTCAAAACTTGCCACAGGAACAACAGTGGTTACTTATGGTAGGCAGACTTGGAATATAAAGCCTCAGACACTATGGAGGAGATGCTACTTCCCTGTAAGAGATTCCTGAGCAGCCCATCCCTTTTACACTTCAACAGCACTTCTGTATATCTTGTCATGCTAATAAAGTCTCCTTGAGTGCAATTGACACAAGTGCATATACAAAGCTGTAAAAGGACAGTAGAATAAAAACTTCACTTAGTTAACTTCATAGCTAGCAGCTTGAAAATGCAATTTTTTTGGGCAATAGGAAACAGTACACTCTCCAGAAAAAGACAGGTGACATTCAGATTCAGAGCAATTTTTAATGGTAGTCAGAATGCAATTTTTGTTTGTATGAGGACAACCTCATAGTCATACTCTCTGGCTCCTTGTAATGTAACTCTAGTAAAATACTGCAAAGATATTAGGAGAAATGAGCATCCTACCATTCCATACATTGTATTCTTGCCTGTATACATATGTATGCACACACACAATAACTAGAGTGATGTAAAACAATGTTAAAAATCCAGGAGAAAGTTATTTTCAAAAAGGCTGTGAGAGAACAGTTTTAAGGAAAAGAAGGTAAAGTATGGAAAAAAAGAGAAGTAGAAATTCCATGAAAGGACCAATGCCA
Organism: Polioptila caerulea; assembly: GCA_013397295.1. Lineage (NCBI taxonomy): Eukaryota > Metazoa > Chordata > Aves > Passeriformes > Certhiidae > Polioptila > Polioptila caerulea. The sequence continues at coordinate 32,190 of VYXF01008573.1, forward strand.
CAGTGGATTGAAACATTCACCTGTAATTGCAAAAATTACTTGGTTCATAGGAAAAGAAAGTAGTATGTAGTGAGATACTAATATTTTCTATTTTAATTTATTCTCTGATTAAAAACTGGTTTATAGACTTCTCTTTATTTTCACTTTAATTCTAAATATGTTTTTCTGAGCCTAGAGAAACTTGAAAAAAAAATATCTGCTTTGGCAAAAATAGCAAGCTATTTCAAGGGGGTTTTTTACCTCCTTTTTAATACATTTTGCAAGATATGAATACAATAGCTTAATAAAGAAGAAAAAGTCAATAATCTTTCTCTATTCAAGCAGTGTCACTCATACCTTTAAAAATGAAGAAAATCCTAATTATTGAGTTGGAAGTCATAGATTTACGCAACTATAAAAAAATAATAATATTCATATTTTAACCACTAAAATGATGCTTATATAGAGTATCAGGACTTGATTATTCTTGATTATTTTGAAAAAAAAAAAAATGACATGACTTAGACAATTATATTGTATAGGTTTGCAGTTTTGAGAAGTTAAAAAGGCTTTTTACCGAAATGTTTTGGGGAAAATATCTGTTTCCAGGTCTATTAGCTTGCTGCAGAGATCAGCTGCAAAACATGCTGTGCTCTATTGCCAGTAAGGGACCTGACCTTAATCTTGCATTTTCATACAGCCAAAAGAGAGCTGCCTAGAAAAAAAGTAGAGTGCATACCTGCATTAACCTTTGAGAATTGCATTGAGTGCTGCATCTTCACTCTGTCCTCTGAAAGGGACAAGTTGTTGTGGCAAAGTAATTTGGTTTCTAAGGCATTGTCATTCCTATAGTGAGCAGAGTGGTGTGTAGTGGGCTGGAGAGGAGGGGAAGAGGCCTCTGATGAAGGGAGCAGCTTCAACTGCCTTGAACACATCCATTGGGTGTCTGAACTTGATGCTCCACATTTACCTTTGCTGAGCTTGCCAAGAAAGCACAGTCGGAGATGAGTATTCAGACTTGTTTTAGTCTTAATTTAATTTGATGCAAGTTTCAGCCTGAAACCTGCAGTAATTTAATGTCTACTGCATCATCCATGCATTGATAACTGCATGACGTCCTAACCTCCTTCTAAAAGTTTTTATCCCACTCCTGTGCTTCACAATGGACTACAAAGGGAACCCTGTAAAATTTAGCCATTCTTTTAGTGTCATCTGGACAGCGTCTAGCCCAACAACAAATGCTGAAGTCAGACTAGCGTCTGCAAGCCCTTCACTATAAAATGATCTAATTAGAAAACAATCCTGTTATATCAGCTTGAAATTCATCATCAGTTAGCTTGATTTCTGAAGTAACTGCCCAATAAGCAGTCGACTGTTTACATGTGCTAATTTTTTAGTACTTTACCATCATCGTTCATCAACAAAGTATTTTACAGACTAAACAAAAGAAATAAAATATAATATTTAATAAATATTATAAACTAAAACATTTAAGTTTTTTTTATTTTTAAAGAGAATATAAGACATCAACAGAGCTTCCATATTATTAGATGAGAAATATTGACGTTATTAGATACCAATCAAAAAAATGAAATGTCAACTTCAAATCATAAAATAATGAAAATATCAGTAATTGAAGAAATGCTCTAAAGCCAGGATATTCAATATTGATAGAAAAGAATTATAAGTGTAAAAAACTGCATGCAAAAGAGAAATTCTGGAGAATATCTAAGACTGAGTTTTCATAGAGATTACAAAACATACAGTACAGGCTTATATGTGTCAAACAACCCAGATTTAACTTCACTTGATGGGGAAAAATAATGTAAAATTTTTCATTAAGTTTGACCAAAAAAAAAGGAAGTTATTTTGAATTTTGAAAGTTAAGTCATACAGAAATTAATACTGCCTGTAGTATTCTATGCATCAGGAACATGAGCCAATCATGAAATTCACCAGTTTCAGAATTACATTTTTGCCTACCCCTCAAATGCCCAAACTGAACAAAATAACTCCATGAGTCTTTTGTTCTTTCACTTAAAAAAAAAAAAAAAAAAGACAGAGAAATGCCAATTTTAACTTTTGCAAGCTTTAGTAGGTGTCATTCAATGCACTTCTCTCCCTCTCTGACATTGGAGATGCACCCTGCTTACCGTAACTCATTTGTTCCTTTTTCATATCCAGTCAGCTGCCCTAATTTCTTCCTACTTAAACTGGCATCTCTAAATCCTTAGCATACGCTTTGAGTCAAGATCTGTTTGGAAAGAATAAAGTCCAATATCCTAGTGAGACCAAAGCCTGTTGTATTTTCCACTTAAAAGCTTCCCTTTGTGTCCCAAGGATCCCGAGTGATCCATACAAAAGTGCATTATCTCTTGTCAGTATTTTATCTCCTAGTGTTTCCTTTTAAAAGCCTTTGATTTAACTCTGTGCATTCAGGCTTGACAAGATCATACAGAAAAGTGTAGGTCAAATAGTATTTATAATATCAATGCAGATTGCAGGGGTTACTTAAATTTCAGTCTATGTATGTCTAAACAGCCTTCTGCAATTGTTGTATGTCTAGAACATACACCCTTCGAGTGTTCTCACCTTATGAGTGAGTCTTTTCTGAGTTATATTGCTATGAATCAAGGCTCATTCTTCTAAAATCTCTGGAATTACTCTGACTTAAAGCAATATAAACTTAGGGTACTGGAAATGCAAATTCCTTCTCTGATGTCTGGCTAACTGTGACCATAACAAGGATAAAAAGTATGCAGAAACACATTAATTTGATCTTCCGAGGTAGCTTGCAGAGTTAAAAGTGTAACTGAAAAACAAGACACTTTTTTTCAAATAGCTTATACATTCCTTCTCTGAAGCCATCAGCAAGCCTGTCTAACAGAAAAAATTGGACTGTTTTAGATCATGATAATAGAAGATGTATAAAAAATATTTTGCCCTAATTCCACTGAGTAATTGCATATGTGAATAATATGGCATCTTATTGAAGTGGTTGCCTGCCACTGTTCTGCTCAAGATTATTTTCTTTCTTTTAGGAAGTCTCAGATATGAACAATAAGTCACACTATCTCTCATTTTTCCTGTTTCCTTCTATTGGATTGGTAGCAGTCTATAAGCCAGGTTTTGCAAGCCTTGTGTTGTTGAAGGAATTAATCACTGCACTATGACTCCTCCTATATCACAGAAATATGTAATGTTGGGGCACCCTCTCATTCATTGTGGTCAATCAACACTTTAATCATGTGACTTCTAAGAGTCCTTTTAGACAAGGCAAAGCAACAAGCTGAATTTGTCTTTGTTTGCTTGGCCCCATCCATGCAAGTGGATTGGGTCAGCTGAGAGCTCCAGTCAAGATGCAGAAAGAAATGAGGGACTGCAAATAGCAGCAGTGGTAGGTGCTCTCATAAAAAAGCACCAGGCTAGATTCACAATCCCATTGTGGTAAAGCTAATTGGAATTAGAAGCTTAAACATTAAATAGAAAAGTCTCTTTTCACAGTAGACTTCTTAAGCTATGATTTCATTTTAGCTCCTTTGATTCTTTGTCGCGGCTGAGAGCCCTTTGTCAGCGTGGATAGGAAGAGGAGGTTGGGCCCCATCTAGAGCAAGGTGGCATCATTGTTATGGGATCCTCACCACCACTGTGAGAAACTGAAGCCTTCAATGCACTGCAAGGGGAATTAAATTGGAGATGCTATTTCCAGAGTCTGTTTTTTGTGTCACCCACATGCTTTCATTTAAAACAGGTGACTGTCCATTCTGCAGGAGACAGCCTGGCCAGTTCTTCCTAGAAAGCTCACTGGTATCAAAGTTAATGTCTGGCAGCTTTGAAATGCCAGCCACCTGCATGGCTGCTGATTTTTTGTGTAAACTTCAGATGTAGATATACTTTTAACAAAAACTGCAATGGGTCTATCAAACAAAGATAACAACAAAGCTAAATTATTTGAAATTTAGATCCCACTGTGGTATTATTACATTAAGCTGCATTTGAAGAGTGCTGAGAGAGTGGTAATGTAAGAGAACTAAAATAGAATAGAAAATAATACTGATTTTTTAATAATTTTTACATATGTTTACATTATGGGATTTGGTTACTGAAACTATATCAGAAAAGAAATAGGTTGGCTTTTTATTTTTTTAGTTGGTTGGTTGGTTGGTTATGAGGTTTGTTTTGTTTTCTTTTTTTGGAGTTTTTTCTTTTTAGAGTTTCTCTGTCACAGTAATGGAAGAAAAATGGAAAAGGGGATGAAATTACCATTAGTTTACAGGGCTGTGACATTGGAGTGTGTCTGTCTGAGGTAAGCACATTAGCTGCTGAATGTGTAAATTGCAAAAATAACTTAGAAGCCAAAAGTGAGAACAAATGAGCAAGCAAGTGATCTAATCTCTGTTGGAACACATCACCCATGTGATTTGCAGGGTCCCTTGGAAACAAAGAAGCAGATGAAGCAGGACTAGTATTTGTGTTATCAGCAATGGAGAAAAAATCAATAACAGATAAGGTCTGAGTGTCAGCAAAATAAAGGAACTTTCCATTCCTCCCTGAAACACTGACATAATTGAAGCAGGGAAAGCTGGGGGTCTCATTTCAGTGAGAGGTTCCCTGAGCTGCCCATGTGTAATGCTTAGTTATTGTCATATGTAGCTTTAAGGATGGTAAAACTTAACTATAATTCTAAAATTTTTGAGTAATAGCCTAAAAAATAGTTTACATTTAAACTCTGTTTTGGAGAGAGAACTGTAAATGTAAAGCATTGCCATTAGTGTAGCAAATCAGAGATGGGAGATAGACTTGTCTTGTAGACCCTGAGAAATGATGGAATCCAGAAATAAGCTTATTTAGGACACAAACTGTTATCTTTACACCAGAGCAGCAGCTTCTCTAAGTGATGCTGCAATATGAATTGCAGAGTGTAATTAATTGGATTTCACAGTCTGCTAGAGCTGTGGGCAGTTAGTGCTTTGAGCAGCAAGAAACCCTTCTCGTGGACATGGAGCTGCTGAGTGGCACCAAGGCAACATTTTGAGACCTAGGAAGCTTCCAGTTTCAGTGAAAGAGGAAGTACAGGTCAATCACAAATCAACCAATTTTTAAAATATTTTGAACTGGAAAAATGCCTCAATGTAAGCCAGGTAATGGTCCACACAAGCGAAATTTGAAGAAAAGAATCTGTTGTTTTGTTTGGTCCTGTGTATGCTGGAGGCACTGGCAAATAAACCAGACATTTTTGTTTTATACAGTGGACAATCATTACATATTCGAATGCTGTACACAGTTACTTTTTTCCATGTTTTTTTTTTTCTACAAACCCAAAAGAAAATTACAGGCAAAGCAATATGCTTAAAAAGAAAATACATACCACACATTTATCTTTCAGCAATGTCCAGAGTCACTATATTTTCCATGTAATTGGAACTGGAGATGTTTGTGGTAATAGATAAGGAAAATATTGACTTTCTAATTGTTTGTTGTTGTGGTTTTTTGCTTTTATGTGGAAGACTCAGAGGTTTACACTGTATTTCCAATTAATGTTGTCTTGTCAAGACTAACAGGCTCAGCTTTAAACCTGTGCATCCAGGAAGGATTATAACCACAAAATTGAGTTTGTTGTTTGTACAAGATATTGAAGAAGATTGAAAAGGTGAACTCAAGTAGGTAATACTGAAACAGAAGCTGAAATTATCTGAAGGTTATCCAGGGATAAAAAAAAGTCCCAAAACAGAAATGCAGCAAGTACTACATTTGTCTCAGCAAGAGTCAACGTGGTAATAAGGCTGAGAGATGGAACTACAGTTAATGGCAGGACCCAGGACAGATTGCTACCAAGCCTGAAATAAATCCTCTGTGAAGAGCCAGAGGACGGAGTACTGAAGAGATCAAACAAACTACTATCATATGGAATGACAAAGAAAAGGGGTTTACAGTTTTAGAGAGTGTATGGTGTTAGAATAATAACTTGCTAAACTTCACCACACTGTAACCTGACATTTTTTTACTCTGAAAAGGAGAAGTATATTTAATCTCCTAGACAAAGTATATTTTTCTATAAAGTCCTTGCTAATTGTGTCTTGAAATCTGGCACTATCTTAACTGTTCTACTGTTTGTATTTTCGGGAACTTGGAAACTTGCCATCTATGTAATTGTTGTCAGTGTTACGTATAAACAGTGGTAAAAGAAGATCACTGTAGGGTTTGGGATTTTTTGCAGAATTTACAGTTTCCTATTGCACAGTGCATTAGAACTCAGGAAAAAAATGTCCTTATCGAATGGCACCTTCCAGAAATATTAAAGTATTGAACTCTACAATTACCCTTTACTCAGACCAGCCAGATGAGCCATGATTTTTCAGTAGCTCTTTTCCTTTGTTTGGGACAAAGCTCAAACCATTTCAGATGCACTGTGGCTGGTTCAGAACATCGTGTGGTAACTGTCAGCTACTGTCAGCTCAGAAAAGAATAATGGTTAAAATTTTCTCCTCTATTTACCAAGCTGAAAACACTGCGTTCTCCACCCTCACACCATGACTAGCTTTTTGTGTCAGAACTTGTCCCACTGTTTGTGTGTTCACACACAACCTGTGATATGGAAACATGAGCTTGGTGCTTATTTTCTAATTAAACCTCTTTTATCCGGCCCAAAAGTTGCTTTCACCAACTTTTTTGGCAGGAAACTTTAATTACTATCAATCATGGGCACAGAAAGAAAATATAAAGTAAACTGGATAAAGATTTGACTAGCTAGAACAGCTAGAGTTAGGGCACACTATTGCTTTCTAGAAACAGGATAGAAATGTTAAGCACCACATAGGGAAAAAGATCCAATAAAATATACATTCATAAGTATGCCCTTGAATGTATGCTTCATCTCCAGTGTAAGGAAGCCAGGTCACAGCTCCTATTTGCACAGTTTGTGTAGTAGTTTTCTTGTCTTTAAATCAGTAGATCATTTCCTAAGTTGGTTGTCAGCTGCCTGTCCTTTTAAGTGTGAAAGTGGTATGAAAAGAAAGCTTGACAGTTGTGCTGAAGCAAATGTGCCCACAGTTGTTGCTAATTACGCTTTGATTATGAGGCTTTCACCACGATTGTTATTGAGCCCCCAGGAGCACCTGTAAACACAAAAAAGAGCTCAAACATTTCATAACAGAGCTTACACCTCAAATTCATGACTTCAGGATGGCTTTTGTGGATGTACTCATAATTGGTGAAAGTCAGTTAAAAGCACTCAAGAAGTAAAACTGCAATTGATAAATATTTTTTTTTCCTTTTTAGTTTCCCATCAGTTCCTGTCAGGTGCTTAATATTAGAGGTCACAGTGACATTAGATCATCTCTTGTTTCCTGGATGCAATTTTGTCCTTCATCACAAAGTGAGCATTTGATGATGTTTATAATGGCACAAATTATGTTCTGATGTTTGTTCATAAGAAAATTAAAAGAATGGTACAATGACTTTACAAATCAAGAAACAGATGTACTGATACAGTTGTAAATCAAACTACCTCTTGGCAAGAAAATGTAAAATGGTGAAACTTTATGTAAACAGGTACTTAATGCATGAACTCAGAATGTCTGAGAGGTAAGCTGATATGAGTTTTTATTGCAGTTGTAGGAAACTAAAGGCACTTTTTGAGGGGAGGAAAAAAAAAAACAAATCACAATGATAAATATGAAATAATCTACCCATAAAAAAAAGCAGTGGAAGAAAATAAGGCAGGATGTTCTGAGTTTGGTTTATGCACTGGATTGCATCACTGCTTACTGGAATTTGTGTTTCTAATAATTTCTTTGTTTTTTGTTATCATACTGGATGCATCATCTCTGAACTCATATACTTCAAAGGAAATGTAGGCATTAAATGTTGTACAGATAACATCTTAAAATTTAAATTACTAGTTACACTGCAGAGAAAGAAGTTCCAGTGGTTCAGCTGAAGTTGGGTTGAGTGGTTGCCGGTGTTGCAATTTCAGGCCATGTATCCCAACCCATATCCTCATCTGAGGGTTTAGATTTTACTGAGGGAAATCATTATCATTATTAAAAAATTCTATAAACGTATGCATTTATATGTACAATATAAATTTAAAGAAAAATTATGCCAAAAAATCACAGCTATTTTGACAAACACCTGTCATGAAATAGGTGATAAAATATTTCTTTTCTTTTTTTTTTTTTTAGAGAGAGAGCATGTTACTGAAAATTGGTAGAAGAGCTTTTTGGATGGGTCATTGACCATATATTAGATCATATGGAAACGTGTATTACTTATGGTATTTTGAATCCCAAGTATGAATCTCATACTCAACTACATTTTAGATAATTTTAAGACCTAATTATCACATGTTTCTGAAGCATTTTCCCATTAAGAGAAAAAAGACAAAATAAGTACAAAATTATTTGATATAATTTACAGCTGTATTTAACAAACATGAATGGGAGAAGAATGCAAAATAGTAAGATTATTGATACTGTTTATACACATAAATATTCATATTTCAGAAGTAAATCTATGACCAAACTGAAAATATTACTACAGTACAAACTCTCACTAAGTCAAGCCATGTATTCTATCTTCCAAAGAAAACAATTTGCATTCATGGACACTACCAGGGGCTTGAGGAAACAAGTGAAGGAGCATAGTGAGCTCCTCCTTGGTACTTCCCACTGGTTAACCAGTTGCCTACTTCCTGGATAAAATAATCACATGAGTTTCTGTGTGGGATTTGCTGAGGTTGAGAAAAGAAGTTTCTAATTGTTACCATAAACTTAAATAGCTTCCTCTCCTTCCCTTTCCAGCCACAGAGCAGCTGTATGTATTGTTTATGTAGAAATACATCTGGGATCAGAACGCCAGAGGATAAACTGGGTTAGGGAAGTCAGCTGAAGATCTAGCACTAGGTATCTTGTAAGAATTTGGATAAATAAAGCCCTCATATAAAAAATAAAACCTTTAACCACACATTTTTGACAGCATAAAACCCTATGGGGGCAAAAAGTTACTTGAGTACATTTTTTTCACTGATACCAGCACTGGAAATATATATCCCATATTTTTAATCCATTTTCCATGTATATTTTTTGGTGGATATATGGTGGCTAATTATTTGCACATCCTGACATAGAAGGGATGGTTTCAGTTCATAATGAATCAATTTTTATGACATTGAGGTAGCTTAAAAAAACCCGCAAATTCTGTTTTATAAGAAATTTCTTCTTCCCCAGAAAGAGGGACTCTGCATTCAGAGGGGAAACTGGATTCAAGGATTCTTGAGAAACAAAATATTAAAGATAAAAATTTTTTATCACAAACTACCTTAGAGTTGGGAGGAAAAAAAAAATCAAACAAACCAAAAACAGAAGAAAATAAAATATCTGAACTATATCGGTTCAATTACTTGTACTCATCCATTAGAATATAACAAAACCTGGAGAAGTGTTTTGGAATTACTCTGGAGAGAGTGAAATATGATCATCCTTCACTGTTGTTTATGAAATTTACACCCTGTTGAAGAGTGAATTCCAAGACAAGACTGTCCAAACTATTATTCAATAGAGAGGTTCTGAGAATCAATAAAGAGAATTAGGAGAAATTCACATATATAAAGAAAGAAATTGAAATGAAAGTGTTTAGACAGCTTCTTGAGAGCATGAATTTTTAAATCAAGCACTTCAATTGATACAATCTGATTTCAGAGTCAACACACTTCTAAGTGGCTTAAAATATTTTTGCCCTTTCCATAAGCCTAAGAAGTCCCTGAAGGATTATGAAAATCTAAATTCTATTTCTTCTGACCAAATGTTTGAGGAACAGGAGGTGGGCAAAAGTCAAAATCCTAGATGTGACATTTATCTCTTGACACTTGTTTTGTGAACAGCTTTGAGAGTTAAATCCAATTCTGAATGTCTTATCTCTCCATTTTAGGATGAGTCAAACCAACACATTTAAATTTGAAATAGAAATAGTCTTAGATTAATAAAAATTCCCTATAGTCATTAATAGCTGACCAGCATAAGTTAGAGTGTTATTTTCTAGTAAAAAAAAATCAGACTAGAGACCAAGATTCTTTAGAAAAGATTTCCCTGTATGTATAAGGTCAGGATTTATGCCAGAGACATGAAGAGAATTTTAATTATAGTAATCAAAAGCAAATAAAATGTTTTTAAAAAATCAGTTTATTTTCAGATGCTTGAGAGGAAAATTCTGTGAATCTAGCTTTCCTCTGAAGTATAAAGTATTGTATCTGAAAGTCTCAAAACCAATTACAAATACTCAATTTGAAAGGGTAGGAGGAACTATTTGGATTTTTTTATAGCTTCATTAATATTTAGCCTGTTAGAAACCAGTATATGTTTATTGTTAATTTCTATAGAAACACATCTTTCAATCACATATCACAAATCCTTGCCTTATTAATAGTCTGAGTTGCTGTTTTGTTCCTGCCTTTGCACCAGCAGTCAGGGGTTAACTCAGGTAAGCACTGGTGCACAGCCATACAAAATAATTCAAATTGTGTGTGATATTCCTCCACAGGTGCTAAATTACTATACTCACTTTTATTCAATTAAACATGGAAACTAAAACATTCCCTCTAACATATGCTGCTTATTGCCAATTTAGAACTATAGATGATAAAATGCTTCCAGGGAACTTTCCTATATTCTTTCTCTGAGATTTTTTTATCTAAAGCTCTTGTGATAGATCGATTCTATGTACAACTTCTGGATGTGTGAATTTGACATAATTTTATAATCTCTTATGTATTATATATGAACAGATCTTTGCATTATATATGAACTGATCTTTAATGGCCTTATGTATCAAACTGACTTTATCCCAAACATGTCCCTGGGATGTCCACAACCTTGACTTTAGCCTAGGAAATTCTCTCAAGCTGTGGTGGCCATGGTATGAGCTGCCCAAAATAAGAGAAACTCCATGATACCTTCGGCAGGAATGACTTTCTTCTTTGTACTGGCTCTGGTGCAAGTGGAAAATGCAGTTACTTGGGTCACCTTGGGATAGAAATTACAATATAAAGTCTGGCTGTAAAGCTCTCTAAAGGTGAAGAAGAAATATAGCTTTTTTCCTTCCTTGTGTCATTTGGAAGTGATCATTTTTGTCAAGATTATCTGATGCAAGCCTCACAGAGAATACCCTCAGCGATCTGGGGAGAAAGTCATAAAATGCTTTTGCTTTTTGCTGAATTTTATTCCTTGAGTTCTCTGCAAGCTTGTGTGAGATATGTTACCAATTTAAGAATGAGTATTCACGGAACAGTTTAGGGGTGACTAAAAGCAGTCGGTGGGATCATGAGCAGCAGTGGTAACTTTGAAATCACATATGAGCAGGAAACAGACGCTTTCTGTACGGCTACAGTCTATCCATATATTCACTTGGAGACAAGGTTTTACCTTTTAAAGTTTCCTTAAAGTTTAGGAAAGATTTGGGAAAGATAAGAAAAATCAAATCTTCATCCACATATTTCTTTATTCTAAGAATTTCCTAAGGACTTGCCCTTTTGATCTTGCTTGATTCATCTGTCGATTCCTTCAGAGACATTTGGTTCCTAAAATGACTTTACAAAACTTAGCCAACATAAGCAAAGAAAGCATAAATGGTAAAAAGGAGCTAAGGATAAATTTTCCCCTCTATTCCTTCCCTTGTGCTGGAGTGAGCTGCTAGATTCTGAAGTTCTTTGATGATATTTAAATTTGTACCAAGGATTGGCCTCTCACCTATACATCTAAGGAGAATTTCTGAAATCTAACCACAGCTTCTACATTTCAACAAATTCTTGTCCCCAGGAAACACCTGAAGTGTAAAAGATGCAAGACTGCTGTTTGCTTTGATTCTGACTTTGCTCTGTTATAAGTTCCAAGTGTTTCTTTTTGAGTGTTCTGTTTCCTTTGCTTTTAAAAGTGAAATGTGAGAAGTATTTGGGATTCTTTTTTCTGTTTTAGAATGTAAACTCTCAGTGCAAACTTTTAAAGAATTCTTGTCAAGCTGTAGCTAAGTTATGCTCCAAGATGATGAAATAATCTATTCTGTGTCCACAGCTGACATTTGTAGAGACATGGAACTTACCTTGTTTTGTGCAACTGAGAACTTTCATTGCCTACAATGCTCTGGCTCTAGGAAAAGGATTATTTTCTTGTATTTCCTGTGTGTCTTATGTGACCTTGATTATACAACATTCTTGTTTTTATTGTTTATTTTATATACCAAGAGTAATAGAATCAGATTTGTGTTTTAATATATAGATATATGTTATTAGAGTATGTAGTCACAGCTACTACTGTTATGCAAATCACAAATAGAGTAATAATATTTCTATTAGAGTTTGTAAAAGATAAGTCATTGACTGTTTAAATGTATTAAAAACCTGAAAATAAACATATAATGTAGTTTATTAAACATCTTTCATTATTAGGCTATCAGAGACTGGAAGCAAACATAAGATACAATGAAAAAATCTTCTAGAAAAATCTTTTCCAGTGACTTTCCTAATAACTCCTCTTATTATTGTCACCAGAAAATTCCACTCGCAGCGTAATAGTTGTCCCCAGAACAACAAATTGGAACCTTTATTTGAAAATTAGGAATAGTGCAAGGATTAAATGGGCAACTTAAGCATATATATCTGTAAAAATAATCCTTTTGTGGAAGAACATTATAAAAGAACATTGCCAAAAATAGATGAACTTATTCAGCTTTTGTTAAAAAAGAAGTTAAACTAGGCATGAAAGCCCTATTAAAAAATTTACAAAGTCCTATTTTAAGTCCTATTATTAGCTAGTAAAGCCAGGCTAATAATTTATACAGCTTCCATGTCATTTTATATCAAAGATGTTTACTTTTTTTCCAGTTCTAAGAAATTATTTATTTATATGATTGCTTCAGCATTTTATGTCATGATTATGGCCAATGCTTTCAAAATATGTCGAGTTCATTTTTTTCTTGTTGGTACAGAATGCTATATTTGCTTAATCCCAGAGTAAAAATTGTCATATAGGCAAGAAAATGTCATATACAGTAAGTGTTTGCCCATTTTCCTTGAAATAAGTTTAATGTTGTGGCAGATTGGCTGGCAGTATCACGGGACTATTAACATAAAAATGTCTACAGCACAGAACAAATCCTTTCATCTGGGTTAGATTCTCTGCATAATCCCAGTGACATTTTTACGGACAAAGACAAAAGGAAAAATACGCGTTAATGGTGTTAGATGTGATCTGTGCCCACGCCCTTACCTGAGACAGTCTTTTATATCAAGCTTTCCTTCAGAAGAGGAGCCTTCTTCAGCAGCTGCAGTCTTCAGCTTATGAGATGGTTGCCTGTGCCCTCAATGTTTCTTTTTTGACACCTGATTAAATTGAAACACCGGATTCAATACCTGATTAAAATAATTAGTTATCTGCAGTTTGAAGATACATAAATATAAGGGGGTTTTTGTTTTTTTTTGTTTGGACATTTTGCAAACTGCTTTGTTTTGTTGTCAGTATGGATAGACTCATACTGGTAGAATAGACAGGGCCAGACCACGTGTACCAGCAGTGGGAAGTTATCATCATACAGGTAAAACATTAGAAAAAAATCCCTGAGAATCTTTTGGTCCATGCCAGACAGTTTGCTCACAGTGCCCAGGTATGAACTGGAAATAGCTTATCTAGTTTATTTAAAAATGCTTATTTTAGCTAATATTTTCCTGTAGTGACAACAATTTTTATCACCACCTCCTTGATTTTTACCCAAAATTAATGAGAGGGGGAAAGAAAAAAAGCTAGAACATCTTTCCGTTCTAAATCCAACTGATGCTTGAAAAAGATTGATTTTAATATCATTCAGGATGCTAAAGCTTGTGCCAGAAAATCTGTTTAGAAAAAAGCTCTCTACCAGTCAACCTCAAATTTTTCTTCAGCCACCTCTGAATTTCAATAATAATCTTATTTCATATTTGGAAATCTTTTTAAGTTACTTTTTCATATCTAAACATATCTATATGTTTTTGCTTAATATCTAAAAAAATATTTCAAGACATTAGTTTTTATGAAAATCATTATTTGATATATGCCTAGGAAAAGGAATATATATTGAAAATACTTTCTGACATAAGATTATTTTTCTTTTATTTCTTTTCTGTTGCACCTCAGCTTACTAATGAGTATTTGCAAAGCATAACATTCAGACCCACTGAGGTCTTGTCTTTTACAGCAGACTGAACCTGGTCTTCACTCTGAATGCTTCCAAATATTAATGTGGATTCTGAGTGGAAGTCCAGCCTTTCAGTTCTATTTTGTGATTGTTTAATTTGGGGACATGTGTTGAATTAATATCTAGCTAGCTATAAATTAATATGTAAAATTATTTAATATTTTTTCAGGGATTTTCCACTCTATTGGTAGACATTAGTCTAAAAAACCCCAAAGCTATTTTTTTTAAAGGATGCAAATGAGATTTCTGCTATTTCAGTACTCACATGTTCACTTCACCTGAATTTCATTCAGAAATATAAAACTCAAAACAAAATCAGAAAATTCAAAATGGAAATGTAACATATTAAACCTCATGGACTAAATAGTCTGACAAAGACAGAGTTCTCTATGTGATAATGCCATCTAATGCAATACTAAGCAAAAACTCTGATATACATAGACTTTAGTCTATTTCACCCCATGTGACACAATGAACATGGGAATTTTTAAAAATCTTATGAGGAATGCAAGAAAAAATGGTTAAAGAGGTTTACACTGGGATGCAGAGAATTAAGCAGAGATTTCACTCTATTCTTTTTTTCCATTCACTGATATACTTTTCTAAAATGATCCTTACTCTGCTTGACAGTCTTGTAGATGATATGAGTGTCTGTAATTACTATCCGTTTTGGAAAGGTAGGGAAATCTATTGTGAAGGGCTTGAGCTGTTGTTTGTCTTGGAATTCTGTTCTATTTCCTAAAAGAGAAGAAACAAAAGAGAAGGGTGGATGTAAAAAAAAACAATGACAGGAGGAGGGGAAGAATAAAGAGTAGAGGATCTGAATTCTTACCTGCATGATTGCTGCAGGAAAAAAAAAAAAAAAAAAAAGAAAAGCAAATCAAAAAAAGAAAAAGACATAGCATGTGGTTTTATCATCTGTTTCAAGATCTGGCAAAAATGTGTCAATGTCAAAGCATTTAAGGTACTGCTTTCGACTTGTTTTCTGGTCACAGGCTCAGAGCAGTACTGCCAAAAATCTGTCTTGGCTGACAAAGTCAGGCTGTTTTCAAACAAAAAGAAGGATTTAGATAAGAAAGAAACAACTGAATGCAGAAGCAAAAAAAAATAAATTAGAAAAATTAGAATGGATGTAAATTAGAAAAAAAAACAAAAATAGAGTGAAGTAATAATTCTAATCAGAATTCTCAGGAAAATACTGAGGGCTTAACCAGGGCAAGTAGAGGTTTCATAATCCTTTGGTTCACTTTCAACTTATTTTTAAATATCAGTATGGTGGGGGTTCATAATGTTTGGGGAGAACTCTTGCCATGCCGAGGGGGATTGCAAGAAGTTACTGGAATGTAGCTGGCTTGCCCATCTCTTCCTATACATTAATTATCCACAAATTGGTCAAATTGTGGGTTTTCAAAGATTTTGCAGAATAGCCCAATTCCTACATTGCTTTGTTTACTGATAAAGTCTAAAATCTAGACTGTCTAGTTTTGTCAGCTTCATTTACTAATATTGAACAATATAAATTATCCATGGAATGATTGGATTAGTTCTGTGTTTTATGGACACTAAAAATATTGTCTTTCAGAAAAAAAAAAAACAAACCACCACCAACAACAAAACCCCCCACACACACACACAAAAACAAACCAAAAATACTCGCAATGAGAAAGAATACACTTGAATTTTTTACCTTGAGCAACTTAGAATATTATCTAAGCCAGGACTTAGGACAAGCTCTTTGCTTTCAAAGTATTTTTCACTGAATAAGACATAGATTTTTTTTTTTTTTTTGGTCCTAGAAACATAAAATTGGATAATTCCTCCTGTATTTTATGTTTTATAAATAAGTTTTGTGTATCTGTAGTCACCACTTTCAAAAAGGAGATGACTGCTCACTGCAGTAAGGGAATAAATCAGGAATACATCATTAACTATGATAATACAGTCACCAACATAAATAACAATGAAAATATATTTTGTCTCACTGGTAGAGTCCTGTATATTTCTAGTGCAGAAAAAAACTAATCCCCTCAAAATACAGAGGAGCATATTCAGGACCTAAAGGAGAAGTCATTATATGGGGCAGATCACTTGACACTTTTAATTTTTTTCAGATAACCATTTATTACTAAATAACAATGATTAAAACCTCAGTTTCCTTGTGGCAGGCACTACGCTTTAAATTATATTCCATCAATGAAATCACAGGAGCCTAACATGGAGGTATAATTCTTCAGAGAATTCAAGGATGATTATCAATAATGTAGGGAAGCCCCTGGAAAAGCAAGAAATTGAATACAGTCCTTGCTTAAGTCATCCCACCCATAGGAGGAGGAAGTTACTGGTAACAGGATGCCTACAATTAAAAAAAATTATTGTATCATTATGCAATATCAAAGCTGCCAATAAAACCTGTGATAGAACTGTAAGACAATGTGTATTTCCTGAAATAGTTCATGATCTGAATAAAAACTTGCTTTATAAACACAAGTGGAAAGTGCCAGAAAGGTATAAGTTGCCTGCTGGAGTACTGCTAATTTGGTGGAAAACTGCTCCGAAGAATGAGCTGAAATGTTTAAAGCAATCTAAGATGCAAATGTAATGCATTGCTCCAGGAGCTCTATAATTGTTTCTCAGTTTGGCAGTTCACTGAACTGTACTGAGTGTTAGTCAGAAAATGAACAGATCTATTTTAACTTCAAGCAGATCTCAATGGCTGCAACTGGCAGAGAGATGATTCTTAGCAGTTGGAGATGACATCCTCCTTCTCTGCTTCAGTAAAGCAGAAAGGATTTGTAAAATAAAAGTAGACCCTAATCTATGTATCAGATATGTGAACAGAAATGATGGGAAAAGTTTTAAGCTAGACAAAATGTTAAAAGTAATGACTTACAATAAAACTTTGCTAGTTAATACTAAAAAAGCCCTGTATATTTAAACACAGAAGTTGAGATTTTTAAAGTGCAGAACTACACTATTCTTCCCTTCAAACAACAACAGTGACATAAGAGATGAAATGCAGACATTTTTCAATTACAGAACAATAATGAAATAATCACAATAATCAATAATGTTTATATTTTAACATAAGTTGTGATAACTTTGTCTATTTTCATCTGTTCTTATGAAACTGGTGCAAATCGTAACTGAATAAAATACTACTTAATGTATATAAAGACATGATCATGAATCTCACAAAACATCCATCCTAGTGAAAATATACCACTTCCAATAGCTACTGCATATTGACTCCAATTATATTTGAAATAAAATTAATTTCATTGTAACCATTAGAACGTTCTCTCACAGTGTTTCTTAAAAATCTCTATTTGGTATATTTTCAGTCTAGATCTTTTCATTTTATAGTAGCATGTAACCAAGTAACAGACTGTCAGGCCAGTTTTCTTCACAGTAGAAGTCACAGAATAACAAAGGACTGGATTTACAATTATGAAGAGAAAATCAGCATCAAAGATGGAATCATTAGAGAAAATTAAATACATAATATTACATACACAGAAATCCAACACTGAGTTTGATAAGGATTGCTTATAATGAAAAGACAGATTATTTTTCAGCTTTAAAAAATGGATTTACTATTCTATTGAGAAATTAAAATGGCAAGATTATGTAGTAAATATTTCTTGCAATGATCCCATTTTTATATAATTTTCCAAATATTTTCATATTTACTCTGATTTTTAAAGAGTATTGGAGCTGTTGTATTTCCTAAATTCTTATGAAACCAGTTTTATAGCAAAGAACAGTTTCTGAACTTAATCAGTTTTTCTGGTCGGAAAAAATATGAAGAATTACTTAACAGTATTCATACCTTAAATTTTTCAGCTGATTTTCCTACTTTGACAAAATCCTGTTAAAAAAGATTGAAAAGTCAATGTAGGCTTTCCTGTATGTGGAAATGTACTAAATATCTGTCTTGACTGTGGTGTAGTTGGCTAACAGCCTAAGAGATTTTTTTTATTTAAAGTGGATGCAACAGAAGAGTAAAGTCTTGCAATGAGACTGTGGTAAAATATATATAGAAGAGAGGATCAGCTGCTTCACCTGGAACATTTTTTACCATCCTTTTTTTTTTCCACTTCTTTTTGACTTCACTGGACCTTCTTTTTCCGACTCTATGTTCCGGGTAGCAACAGTCACTTAATTGTATATGCTGGCAACACCACCTAGCCCAAACTCTAAGATATATGTCTTTACAGGCATTATAGATTGTGTTTCACCTTCAAGTTACTAGTGTGTTTCTCAATTCCAATTTTAAAAATTGTGCTAACTTGAGAGAAAGGAATGCAATCTTCTCTTATACATCACTTTTCCTGAATAACTTTCTTATCTTGAAAATATTCAGGTAAGAGAGGTTTTATACTAACTATAGGAAATGCTCTTTTCTATAGCAGGGTGGGGGAACTTATTCCACAGAGACAATTAAACGAGCCAGACAAGGATCTGGCTGTCATTTTTACAGATAGGACAACATATAAACTCTCACATTTAATTGGTGTGAATGTGACAAGAGAAAACTGAACATAAGGTCTCTAGACAGCCAATAAATCTGGCTTGTGTCTTTCTCCCTCAATCAAAGACAGAAACTGGCTATTTTTATATCTTGGGCTCATGTACAATTCCCTGTGTGTGTGTGTGTGTGCAAAAGAGGGCAAGAAATGCAGCTTTTACTGGGACAAAAATGCCATAAGCTTGCTTGTTTTCCTCTAATATCTAAAATATCTTCAATCTATTGTCCTTCTGAATGGGTCAAAAACTGCTATTTTTTTGGTATGATTTTTAAAGTCTCCTCCTGTTTTAGGTCAGTAAAGTCAGAAACTTATGATCTCACAGACATTTCATTATTCAATTTTCTCTTCTTTTAAGCAGTGCACATGTCTAAGACAATATATGGTCTCTATAGGAGCATATCATGCACAGAACAGCAAATGAAGGCACATACCCAAAGAACAAGTTGCCCAAGGTCAAAGAGTGGTATTTTCTGACAGAGGAAGAAGTAAATCCCAGCTGTCCTACATTCCAGGACAGTACCAGGACACTGAAAGTATCACTTCTTTATCTGATAAGGCCATGATAAAATGCAAGGGAGATTAGGAACAGAGGAAATGCTGAATTTTTGTTTGTTTTCATTGCCTTTTCTCTGAGACTTTTCAAAGCAGATCATATAATCATGTTCATGACTAAGAAATGCCCGCTAGGTCAATTCCTGTTGATTCATGGTCTATCCACCCCAGAAATGCCCCATGAGGATGTGTCATATTTCCCATTTAAGGAGTAGATTATGTGAGTATAGTCTGCAAATACCACAAGATCTGCTTTATTCAACAAGGGTGACTCCTCCAGCAGTCAGTGTGGAGTAGGGTAAGAGTAAGAAAACTCAGGATCACCGATGCAATCATGAGGAATAAAATCTGCAGATGTATTACTCTTAGTAATATGTCACATAGTACTCTATACAGTTCTAAAGGAAAAGTATCCTCTATAAGTTTGCATTTTATCTTAGCTTAACACACACCAGATGAAACATGTGGACTAAGACTCTTGGAAGTTTAGTATTAATGTAGAAATGAATTTTCAATTTTTCACTTTGAACTTGTTCTCTTAGGTTCTGACTTCAGTGTCCTTCCTTTCAAATTTCTAATTTATTCCTGTGTAATGAAATGCTAATGAAAGGAACTGGAAATTGAGGCAATAGCAAAAGGAGCTTACTCTGGAGGTCAGAAAACTTTCTGTTCAGGATCATGTAGGGAATGGCATAAGATACCCTATACATAAATTTTGCAAACAAAACGACCTTTGAATATGCCTCGATTTCTGTATAGCTATATTCCACATATTATAAAATAAATAAACGTCAATAATTCATAAGGAAAGAAGCAATTCATGTTCATCTATTAATTATTTAGGTATGAAATCTTAATTTAAAGTATTTCTGACTATCCTTTCTGTGAGCTAAACAGTACTTTTGAAAAATTAGCCTTGAACAAACACAGTAATTTTCTTAATATTCTTTTATTCTACATGAACTCCTAATTCATGCAATGAAAGGGAAGTTTTGTAGTGTTAAAAAATCATTATGTGAGGTAATAACTGTGAATACATACCAATATGTTCCTATTCAATATTAATATCTGCAGCAACCATTTCTTAAACTACAAAAAATACAAGGCAGAACTTGGTTGAAATTAGAAATTTGCAAAACAAGAAACACTGCTTTTCAGAAATCTTTGACTAAACTTTTTCACCACTGAAAAGGATCTCACTCTAAATATGAGTGGTATAATGTAGTAAGCATGGTTAAACCTCTCTTTTCTTCACTAATCTGATAGCAAGGAGGTACCTTGACAGTATGACTTGTGTAGCCTTGTAATCCCACTTTGCTCAGCTCACGGATAACGACGTAATAACAGATGGAGAAAACATTTCTTGCTATGGGTGGAACATAAACTTTAGCCTTTGTATTCTCCTTAGAATGAGGGAAGCTCTTGAAAATTAGGAAGATGCTCTTGTCTTTGATATAAAGTAGCAAATTTAACTCTCCTGCCAGAGGCAGATTATGAAAAACAGAGGTTGCAGCAATATTATGCTATAGTCATCATCATGTCTGGGTGCTATAGAACAGAATTCTCATGGAATATTGACATATATTTGGTTATCCTTGGAAATGGTAAAAGAAATTTCTTGGAACTTTTACTCACACACTCTCATGCTTTTAAATCAACGCCCTCTTATCACATCTACAATCTCCTGAAGTGAAACTGCCTGTAAAAAATAAACACAGGATGTTCACAATAAATGACAAAAAATAAACAAAAATGTTCAGATATTTCTCAGCAGGAGTTTGTGTGAAACTAAGCATTTGGCCTAAGTTTCCAAGAATAAAAGAAATAATAATTAAAAAAAAAAAAGAGAGAGAGAGATAGAAACTATCTGTTTATAGTTTCTGTTATCTAGAAACTATATTGTTTAAGTGAACAAAATAAAGTACTTCAACCCAGTGCTGTTAAGAAACCCCAGAGACAGAAAGGAATAGGCAGATATAATTTATACATTTAATATTTTTCCATTGACAATATATTCTGTGGCAGCTTGTGCAGTGTCAATAAGCAGAAAAATGTCTAAAATCTATATTCTCTCCATGGAGAATTGACTTCCAAGGCTTCACGCTATAAAGGCATTTTGCTTTTCAAGGACCTGGTAGCATTTACTTTTAGTCTTTAGCTTGCTGGTTTCTTGTTTTTGTATGTATTTGATAATGTGATGGCTCTGCAAGTGCAAATTAATAAAGTTTTACTGAATTTTGATGCTTTGTCTTTCACACCAAGTTTATGTTATACCTGTGATCACATAATGAGAAAATTAGGATGTATCCAATTTAGTTTAATAATATTTTTATGTTGGCACCTCAGAATACTTAATTTAACACAAAAGGCGAGATTAAGATAAACAATGGGCAGATGAAAAATCTTAATAGATGCTTTGGCCTTGATATTCTAGTGAGTTCGTCCTCTAATCTGCAAGTTTTGCATTAAAAGCAGTGAAGAAAGCTTTGCAATCCGAGAACTGAGATTGTAAAGTAAGAAGATATAGCTGAGCTAATGTTTCAGCATGACAAAATGGGTATAGGGCAAAATTTAGGCAAAATTATTCCAAGAGGGAATTAAAAAAAAAAAAAAAATTCTATATTTTCATCAAAAAAGTAGGACTGACATGTATTTTAACAATTTTATTTTAAAAAGCTAAATTTGTGTCAATAGAAGCAATGTCTAAAAAAACTAATTAGAAGCAACAAATAAATTCTTTATTGTAATAGTTTTATCACTGAGTAATTTGAGATTTTCAATACAGACTGTTGCAATAAACCTGATTGATGAAAAGGTAATAATGTGTCTGCAAGATGGTGGGTCCTTCTAAAAGATAATCTCCCTGCACACCGTTTCCATTTCAGGTAATTTTGTTGTTTTACCGGGTGGTTCTTGAAACATAAATTTTATGTTCAGTAGGACTCAAATAGTCATGAAGGATGGTTTCAAAGAGAGATTAAATCTCAGAACTAGGATTTTCAAGTCCTTGAGGAACCAGATAGTCCAGATGTTAGGTGAGAGGCAGATTACAGATCCTGAACTTACATACTGATTTCAGGGCATTTCTGGCATCCCAAACACAATCAAATGCTTCAGAATGTCTCAGATCATGACAGAACTATACTCAAAGCAATGCAGAAACATCTGGTCTCAATATACAGGTCTGGCAGTAAAGTGAATTAAAGAGTAAAACAGACATTTCTTCTGCAATGCTAATGGTTTAAGTGCAAGCACAAGACACCAGGAAAAAAAATTCTGGTTAGTGGTCAAAAGTGATAAATGTTAATAGTTGTCACACTTTCAAGATGTATGAGTCATTATATGATATTACTTATGCTGGCCCACAGAGCTGTAGTTGCTTTATGGAGACAGAGAAAGGTAGTTAGAAGTTCTGATCATTTCTTGGCTCCTAATTTACCTACAGAGATATCTCATCTCTTAAAGATCTAAGCCTAAAAATCTGCAATCTGTTTTGAAATAGATTTGACATGTTTCAAAAAAAAATACCCATAATCAGTTACTTCAAAACACCAAAAAATTCAGACTGGCTTTCTACAATATCTACATTTTTTGAAAGTTCTATCCCTGAGTCATCTGCTTGTCTAGAATACAGGAAGAAATAAGTGTTTTTCAGAGGTGTTGTTTTTTACAGAAGACGAAGTAATTATATTCATCTAACACTGCAATGGATGTTTTCTGTTTACTCAACTTAAAGGCTGCTCTAAAGCTTCCCACTTAAGTAACATGGAAGAATTCAGTGACTGAATGCAAAACGAAATGGTGGGAAGTAAAGATCAGAAAAGTGTCATGGTTTCTTTTTTTCTTAGAGAAATACCAATTTCTTTTAATGTTTTGAAAGACTGTCAGGCTGGTATTTTAGTAGCTGATTCATTCACTGAATCCTGGCTTTAACACTTCTGCCACAGAAGCCTGAAAAATCCTCATTAGCACTACTGCAACAGATCATCATACCAGGTGGTACTACTAAACAATTAAGTTCTCATTCAAAGGCTCTTATTTATAAATTATTTAATTAAAATAAATTTTTCCATTCCAATTATGCAAACGATAGCCATTTCCACTGATGTATTATTTTGGAAACTAAAAAATACGTGCAACCATTATACTACTGAGAATATTTACAAATACACAGATATATAAATATAAAGAGGCGTTAACAGAAGAAAGCACGATGTAAAATAAATAGAGCATTTAAGTATTTAATGAATCAAGTCTTGCTGTGATTTAGTGACTAAGTTTATTACTGGATAAAGGGGATATTTCTTCTGCAGCACAAATATTTTATATGCAAACAAAAGGCACTAGAGACCAGAAATCTAACCTTCATTCCAATCAAGATGAAACCTGGTCCTTCATTTAAGTTCAAATATTTTACCAGAGCTATCAGTTTTCTGCCATTTAGGATTATTATTCCTACAGCTGACAAATAATTGCTACTAAACATAAGGTCTACATGCAGGATGAGAAGAGGCTATGTCTTCATTTCAATATCCCATATCTCCTCAAACACAACTTTTAAAGGCATCTATGAAAACAATGTTCATAAAGAAAGAGTGCTAGCATATTCTTACTACTTGAGTAGTGTTTGCAGAGACTAGGAAGTACAAAAAGCAGGATATTAGGAAATATCAGTTTTCTAGTTCAGAAAGGAATTCAGGGTTGTATAGTGGAATGGATTTTTGTGGAAATTTAGATTTATCTACAATGGAGTCATTTTTGCCTAGAGCACAGTGTCCAAATGTGCTTATAATCAACAGAGAGAAAACTCTTGTAAGCATGATCTCTCTGACCTATTCTAGACATCAGCCTTTGGGCAAAAAACTTTCTCTCTAGAAATGCTTTTCTCCCAGCTACCATGATAGGGTGAATAGAGAATTCAGGTCTAGTCATACACAGAGACAAATCCCCACAAAGCTTTGGGTATGAGGAAAGGGGGAATTTTTAGAATGGGAGGAGGGAATATAGAAACATTTGTGTCTCCAAGAGCAATGAAGTTGGTGAAAGGTCTGGAGCACAAGGCTTATGAGGAACAGCTGAGGGAGCTGGGGTTGTTTACCCTGCAGAAAAGGCTCAGGAGAGAGCTTGCTGGTCTCTACAATCACATGAAAGGAGGTTGTAAACAGGTGGAGGTTGGTTTCCTCTTCCAAGTAGAAAGTGATAGGAAAAGAGGAAACAGCCTCCAGTTGCACCAGAGATGTGGATGTATAGATGCTATGCTGAGGGACATGGTACACTGGTGGACTTGGTAGTGCTGGGTTAACAGTTAATCATCTCAAAGGTTTTTCCCAACATAAACAAGTCTATGATTTCATGTCAAAAGCAAAAAGTCAGAAAAGAGGAGAGTTACTTTTGCTGCTACGTAGCAGATGTGTGGCACAAATTTTTGTCAGCAGCATGCCTGGAATTCATATCTCACTGCCAGCAGCCTTACTGTTCTTGGGACCAAGAAACAGCCTACACATGGGGCTGCCATCTCCTGTAGTAGGCACCGCAGCTCCCTCAGGGATCTCTAGGCTGATAAATCACAGAGAGATACCAAGAGGTTTCACAATGGGAACCAATGAACATTTGACATCAGTGCCAAAGGATGTTTGCTCTGTTAAGGTGTCTGCTACGAGCATGGGTCTGTGGCTGTGCTTGCTGTTTAGCCAACAGCAGGTGTTCAGCAGAAGGTAGCACAATCTGCCTGGCTCATAAGTATTTTTCTTGGAGGAAAAAAATTCCTGGAAGACAGACAGCAAAGATAGCATGAATGAGTATTTCTACTTGTCTTTAGAAAGAATGGGACTGTATGCAATGAAGGTTATTATCTATATCAACTAAAGATGTTTCAATATGATCATGTGCTAGCAATTTATATAAAATCATCCTGCAAAGTTAAAAAAGTCCTGTTTCAGGACTGTATGGCAGAGCATTCACTAAGAACATGACATTCCTCCCAGTATGATGTAATTTCTTATTTCTGGAAAGGTTCAATCTGTTAAAAATTTCTGGGATGCCACATAGGGTGAAGCTTCAATGAACCATTTGGTTTGTAGCTCACACATGCAGATGGTTTCTGGCAATAACCTTTGGACCAGGTAAAGGAAGATCTGGAAAAAGATCCTTGCCAAGTAAAAACCAAGAAATCTTTTTGCAAAAGATTAAACCTACTTGCAACCTGTGCACCACCCACCTTTCTCCTAGTGTTAGTTAAGCAAGTACTGGTTGCACCAGTAAGCCAGTATTAGAACCCATTTATCACCAGGGAATGGTTGGAGGATTGGAGCAGCAGGGAGAAAAATCTCGTGATGACATTCAGTTTACTACAGAATAAGAGAGAAAAAATCCAAGTCTTTTGAGAAATACCTCTTCTGAGTAAATCAGCTGGAGGAAAAACTCTTCTGGGAAATACATCTCCAGATACCCTTGTAAAAAAGATGTTTGGAGGAGAAAGAAATTTAAAGTAAAATATATATTTTCAACAAAAATCTAAGAACAATAGACATATTGAAAAATACTTTAAAATGAATAGCCCTAAGAAGGCATATTCTTATTAATCAGAAAACATGGGCAAAACTGATAGAACATTGTGATACTATGTATCAAAACTCAATCTGTTGCAAGTGGCCGACTCATGTGAGCTACATATCCAGCTATATGAACTTCAATTATGCTTTCATTTTCATCTCTTGTGGGCTTATTTCACACCAGAAATTTGCTTTCTGGAAACACCAGTTAGATTTTTCTCTCTTCATAAATATGTACTAATGGTTATGCTTGATAAAATATCTTTAGAAATTTAACACTAAGTGAAACAAAACCATATTGTTTATGTAAATTCAGATTTTAAACAGACTTGCATATGTGTCTGATTATATGTAAGCAATGGTCATATAGAAAACTGAGTATGCCAGATGTTCTTTTAAAAATCAGAAAATTTTATTCAGAAAATATTTAGTTCTAAAGTTCTGGGTAAACTATTGAGAATATACTTTTTACTTTTGGAAAGAACAGTTAATGTTTAACAGCAACTTTTTGAATCTCATTTATTTTGTATACCTGACCATATAATACTACATTAAGCAAAAATAAAAGCCATAAGCCTAAACCCCTACCAATTACATATAAAGTTATTAACAAAATGCTGGCAGAATGCCTGATGTGCATGACAACCCTGCAGACACCAGTGTCAATAATTGTATTTGAGTTTTAATGGCAGTTACTCACTCATCAAATAACTATTTCTGTGCATGATATAAAACATTTATGTATAGTTGCATTTACAATCCATACAGTCTGTTGTATCTCATTCTACACTACTGCTTCAAGACAATGGTCTTTAAATATCACTGACATAAAATCTCTGGGTAGTTCTGATATTATGAATAGCATTGTTGTAAATTTAGTGCCTATACCAGGCATATAGAATTTACTATAGACTTACAGTGGTATTGAACTTTTATTTAGGAAGAAAGAAATTAAATAAAATTGTATGGATAAATTTTCTTGTATTTCAGTAGGACAGCAGACAACGACGAGTATTATTTCCCACCACTATTGTGTCTAGTAGCCTTAGACAAATAGGCTGCTGTGTTTCATAGTGTATAAAGATGCAACAAAATACAACCTCCCTCCCAAGGAACTGATAGCAACAGTGATACATAATGCTAAAATTTTAAATGGGAAACAGAAAGAAGAAAAATATGGTATTCATAAAAAACATATTGCAACAGACCACCACATTATTGAAAGCATGGTTTCTGGTTTTTTTTTTCTGTGCAGGCAAGTTTTCATAGATTGCATTATCATTATGCTTTCAAGAAGTAACAAAGAGTTATGGAGACAAGAGCAATTGAATAGAGAAAATCTTCTAATGGTCAAATTGCTCATTAAAAATATATCATGAAGGAATTCCACTACACTTGTATTCAAAATCCTGCAGAAGAGCAATAATATTGACTTTTTTATGACTCTTTTTCACTGTAAGTTAAATGGAATAATTTCTAGAGTGTTGGTGATGTTGGGTATTAATTCCTGTACACAGCTTAAAATTTTAATCTCTAGATTTTTTTCCCATAAATCAGTTTGAGAAGTAGTGATAATTTTATAATCTTAATCACCTTTTTTTTTTTTTTCCGTGCCGGAAGGATTGTAATTATTTTTTTTATGTAACAACTTTCTCCCCTGAAAAATATCTCTATATCTTTGCCAAAACCATCTGGAAAAAGAAACAGTATTGGAACTGATTAAAACAGTGAAAGTTCAGTTATAAAAAATAATTAAAAATACTGGACGTTTTTCAACTGACATACAATGTATACATTTTAGTCCATAAAATAACTAAATAACCTCCTTCAGTGCTGCATTGTTTTATAGCCAAAGTACTTTAGTGAACCCACAAATTTTACAGGGAAAAAATGTTCAGTGATTGCTTGATTACTTTTAATTAAGAAGTAGTTCTTAATAAAAAATAAAGAAAAAAACCACCAAGGCTTTATTTTATAAGGAATACAACATCAAAAAAATATCTTTGTTTCTCAGAAAACAAAAATTAATATACCAGAACTTTGACAACAATTTTGAAGATCTTTAATATCTTTATGTTGGCATGAATATTTTGAGGGAAAAAAAAAAAAGAAAAAAAGAAAGTTTGTTTTAACATGTTCTGCCTTAATGGATGTACTTACATGTCCTACTACATGCAAGTAGCAGCACAAGAAGGCTGGCCAACATGTACCTAAAAACTTGTGTCCTGGTCATCTCAAGGGAGTGTGAAGAGCCTTGATCTGACTCCAGGGACTCACAGTGTTGGTGGGGGTAGAAGACACTGAAAGCAACAAGTGATGCAAGCCCCAGCCCCACCAGAATGGATGACACAACTCAGCATCCAGACCATTCTGTCACTGCCTGATTTACACTCCTTTCACAGGCACAAGGAGGCAAATCTCAGCTGCTAGGTTGCTTTCGAATTATTCTACAGTGTCTATGTGTGTGTTTAATTATGCTAAATTCACACAACTTTTGGTTTGGGGATTGTCCCAAAAATCAAGTGTCCTTCACCTGACAGTTTACAAGTTGAGAGATGAGAGAAAGACAAAAGGATTTATTTCTTTCCTTGTCACACCCTCCTTTGGATGGAACAAATGAAAGCTTCCTTACAGGTAAAATATTCCAAATAGAAGAACTAGCCTCATGTCTTCATCTCCTGATTCTTACATTACAGATGAAAAAATAAAAAACTAACTTTTAAAGTCTCTTTTAAGCTTATTATTGAATAACTTGAATAGTGCAAAGATCAGTAGATTGAAGATCAGCCCTGCTATGCCCAGCCCTGTTATATCCTTGCTCTTGGGATTTGTGAGGGGCTGGTGATCAAGTGGCACCACAAGAGCTCTGCATCACTGGTAGATTGCCGCAGCCCAAACATCTCCCAATTATCCTTTTGTTATTTGCTTAAGAAATCCATGTCAATGTATACCAAACAATAACAGTTTCTCTTACATTCTTATTTTGTGATAGAATATTTATATTTAAGAGGATTTTTCGAAATTTCCTGATGGTATTTTTATTCAAACCAAAAATAGACAAAAAGACATATAAAAGAATAATTTGTAGGCAGAAAAGCAATAAATGCTTCAGATTATTTCTGCATCAGTTACTTCCTGTCTTTAATAGTTTTTTCAATTTTCTGTGTGTTTTTCCAATGTTTGAAAAGAAGGTTTATATAAAGTTGTAGACCTAGTCCCCTAAAGAAATAATTTGTAGCCAGGAAACTGTAGTACATTTAAATACATGCATACACACATAAATGCACACATACATAAATATGGATAATTTTATGAATTTTTTAGAATGTTACACACTTCAACCAGCACAAGTTCTGCATAAAATAGAAATTTCATCTGCAGTTGTAGTCATGTTTTTACAAGAGAACATCCAACACACAAAAGATCTGCCACAACTGTAGAGTATTTCTCAGGCTGAGAAAAATGGTTATGGATTTAGGAACGGAAAAAAAAAATAGCAGAAATTATTACAATTTGCATTTATGACATGACTGTCTTCAGTACAGAGTAAAATCAGAACCCCTACTAACAGTCACTTTCACAAAGCAGCTTGTGGTATCAGGAAAATCTCCTGTGATCCTTACCTTTTGAAAGAATACAAAGACTACGCAGAGCTTGGGACTTGGTGTCAACTAGAGAGCAACTCTCCACAGCTTACCCTGTAGTAGAGGTCAGGCAATGAAAGGTTACCAGCTGCCTATGGAAGAAAAGAGAATAATATGCTAATACAAAAATGTGTTTAGTCGTATTTCATATTTAATGAGATTGTTGTAATGTGGTTGTTTTCTCAGGCTCATAAAAACACAGAATACCCGAGGAATATCTTCTTCCCAGAAGCTTTTTCTCTTCATGGAGGAGGAAATGCTGACTCTCCATAAAACACCATGTAACCCCTTTAGTAATAACAAAATTGCCTTAGAGTTTCAGAGTCCTCCTAATAAAATTCCTTAGAAACCAATACTCTGCAGTGGTGCCATGCCACATCTATATTGTGCTGGAAGAAAAGCAGGCTGAAATAAGAGAGAAAAGGAGCCCAAGTGAAAAAATTTGAAGCTTTATAACTTCAAAAGAATGATTAAAAATGTGAAACATGCGGAATTTTTTTTGTTTGTTTTTTGAATGTGTGGAAATTAGATATTACCTCTCTAAATCACATAATTTTTATTTAGTTCATTCTTGAATCTCTTCTCTGACTTCAATTATTTAATGATCCTTAATGTATTTATGGTGAACACAGGACCATGCTAAACCCTAGTTAAAGGCTAACAGCTGAAACACATTAAATAAATATCCTTGGAATTCAAATACTGCTACATGAAAAATAAGAAATTAAATCCTATTCAAAACAACCACAAGTGGATGATCTTGCATTTTTAAAGCTGCAAAATCCAAAGTCTCATCTTGCTCTTAGTCCCTTTACTGAGATCATTATCTTGTCTAATGGCCTGAAATTGCTTTTAATATACTCAGTCCAGTTCCAGCAGTTATAAAATCCCAGCTCTGCTAACACTGCACTAAACTGAAAAAGCCTGGCCCATAAATAAGTAAATTTCAATTAAATCCCAAGAGTCAAGCCAAAGTGTATTTGGTAAGTTAGAAGGCTACAATGGGAAGGTATATACTAACTTGCAAGAATGTAATTTAGTCAATAATCTGTTTTCAGATTATTATGTCATGAACAAGAATGGAAAATAGCTCTTGCATTAGATAAAAATAATAATTATCCTAATACCTACCCTAATAAAAAATAACTCCTAAAAGACTAACGAAAATTCTGAATATTCCACCTACCAAAATAAATAATTCCTTTTTCTTGCCATTAATGGCTCATCTGTACAGTGGCATAAAGCTTATTTTTCAATAATTACTTTTTTGGGGGGTATGTGAACCACAATTTACTACAGGAGGTTTTGCTAATAGAAGTTACTGTATGAAGATAAATCTAGGATTTTTTATTTTGAAGCATAAAATGATACCTCACTTGAGCACAGAATCAGATTAAAGCATCAAGTAACCTGATTTTATATTACATGTCATCTGTTTATATGTGGAAAATTATGAAAACAGTAATGTAACCTTCAGTGTTCTTTTTCTCTGGTTACAGAAATAGTAAGAAGTATAAAGCAGAACCTTTGTTTCTCAAAGAAGTTTATACACCCACACACATCACATTTACTAAATCAAGAAGTCAGCAAATGTTCCCACTGCCAGCAGGATGTCTACAACGTACAATTGAACAGTTGCTGAGTAGATACTTTTCATAACTTGAAGGTAGATTGGAATGGTTGCTCTCTGAAATTATTCAGTCATAAATGATTTGAATTACTTGTGGCCTCAAAACTTAGTGGAAGAAGTTGTCTGGAATTGTGAAAAGACTTCATCCGATGCTTTGAGTGTTTTACCTTCTTTGAAAGCAGTGTCTTGATTCTTCACATTATATTCAATGGGAAGAATTATAACAATTTATGTGTCTTTTGACTGTTTTCCAGGCAATAGGCTGGGATATTAATTTTCAGGTTTTCTTGTACAAGTGGCTAAAAATGAAGGATTTTAAGTTTCCTCTAGGATAAAAAATGTTGATTTTGATTCTATTTGGCAAACTCCTGAATGGGCTGCAGTTAATTTATGTAATTACCTGTAAGTCTCTACAGCTGAATTTCAACTTCCATGATGCAAGTCAATCAGTGGTTTTTACAAGCCATCATTTCTTTTGCAAAGGTTAAGTTTTGACACATCATGGGAGGCAAAGTGCACCCACTACCACTAGCTGTGAGTTCATCAGCTTTGTCATTTGAAAAGAAAAAGTAACAGATTTTAGTTTAGCAAATTTCTCTGGGTGTGTTTGCTTTTATTCATCATGCTGAAATATTTTGCAAGAAGAAGAAACTAACAAGTACCCAGAATATTTTCAGTCTGAAATCCAGTGGTGATCACGATTTGTAGTCATATGATATTACATCTTACAAGCACAGAATCATAAAATAGCTTGGGACCTTAGAGGTCATCTAGTTCCAACCTCCTTGCCATGGACAGGGTATGTTCCACTGGACCAGATTACTCATATTCCCATCCAGCCTGATCTTGAACAACTCCAGGGATGAGGAGTTCCCAACCTCTCTGGGCAACCTATTTCAGTGCCTCGCTATCCTTGTAGTAAAGAAATTTTCCTAAGAAGAATTCTTTGTGTGTTTAAATTCTTAAAGAAGCACCATGGTCAGATTGATTTGCTAATTTTGCAATATGTGGTTTGCCAACATTTTGAAATTTTGCTGAGTTCATCTGTCCAATTGCTTGACACATCTTCTGCATTTAGTTTGTTGCAGCGTGAATTTCCATAAAACAGAGTCCTAGTGTGAATCACATTCTATTGGTGGTTGCTAAATGTAGTAGATATCCTCTGTTTTAACATAGACATCTAAAATACACCTAAAACGTATTTGCACAACTTTATTGAAGTTTCCTAGATTTGCTGAAATCAGTGGAGAAGTGTCATTCACTCTGTCTCCAATTCCAGTCTGATAGCTTACACCTACTAGTCCCTACCAGTTATGGCCTCTGACCTGTTAAAGCAAATGTTCATCTTTCCCCTCAAACTCTATTAATACTTTGTAATAACAGCATAATCCTTTATTTGGACTAGAAATACTGGGAATTTTTTTCCCAGAGAAGAAATGCAGCTACTTAAATTGGTATCTAATGAATGAATACAACAGCATTTCTCAAAATCAGAGCTCCTCTTGGGCTATGGGATCATTGTGTGTTTTTGTATGGAAGCTGTTCTGACTTGTTTCCCTTTTGAAATGGAACCCTTGAAAGCTACAGCTGCAATTATGAAAATGCATGAGGAGTTTAGAGTCTTTGTGAGATTTTATTCATCTCCCTTTGACAAGGCAGCAAGTGGTTTGTGAAAGACCTACATCAGATGCTTATGTTTATGCTACTCACTCCCATGGTAATAGGTTTCTCACTTTATTTCAAGTTTTAGAATTTCTTTCCTTTTACAGAAATCCTGAAATTTCTGTAGAAGGAAAGATTCCTGTGACTATTCTACTCACTGAAATTTCAAATAAAATAATGGACTTGTGGGAGCAACTTACCTTTTCTTCTCGAGGGATGGAGTAGCAGGACAATTGCTGACAGTGAATTGTGGTTTCAATGGTAGAAGTGAGGCACAGTTGACATGGGTAGGAGGGTGTTCCCTAAAGTCTTCCCCCACAGTGTCACAGTAGGAGCCAGGAAAGAATAGAAATTGCAGTTCCTATAGACAGAGTAAGTATTAAGTAAATACACACCATTCTATCTTACAATCTTGACATCCCAGGGGATGGAATCCCCTGAAGACTTATGAAAGTGGTACAAGTTAAAGTTTTTTTATGCTTGCTTCCTCATATCTAAAACTCAAAAGTCTCACTGCTTGAGCCACATGCTGGTCTACAAGACCCAGCACAAAAGAGCACAAGTGACAACAACTGATCATAACAAACCAAAGAAGAGAAGAAAACCTAGGCAATCACAAATATCAGGTAATTATGAAATCAATAAGCAATTCAGTAAGTTGGAGAATAGGCTCACTCTTTCAGAATAAAAGCCAGCGTCTGGGCAATAATAGATTCTTTGTCAGATCAAATTGGCCAAGCTGATAGAGTCATTGACTTCATTGTATATGAAAATATTGACTGACTTCACCAAGTTAAAAAATAAAAAAATGCAAGGAAATGAAACACATAGCCATAATAATGACATTTGATATAGTTAAAAAAATAAGAATATGATCCTGAAGTTAATGAGCAGTTAAATTCTTGGTTAACTTCAAATAATATTTCAGCTTTGCTTACTTTTGTCTTCTTAAATGTGCCTCTAATTTCTTTGTTCTTTCTCTGCAACCCACAGCTAAGAGATTCTAGTTGCCTATATACTGTGTCTGTATTTAAAGGGTAAGCTGAGGAAGACATTTTGCTTAAAGATGTGCAATAAAATGCCCTGGTAAGTTAGTTTTGCCTCTTGAAAAGAATATCTGACTATTGCTTTTGTTTCTTTATTCCACAAAAATATAAGAAATGTGAATCTACTCTCCAGAAACACTTAAGTTTGTTTGTGAAAATATCATTAACAGTTGACAGAAAGATGTTTTGTTTTGCATCCTACACTCAATTATTTCCTGTACTTGAAATCTTGGCTTTATCATATTAAAGTATGACAGGCTACAAACCACCCAGATGAGACGAAGCCTGTGGAAGCTTGATTTTTTTTTTTTTTTTATTACTTTTTGAGTGCACTGTGAAAGTACCATGAAATTTTCTATTTGAACCAGCTGTGAAGCTTCCAGAGGTTTCCTCTACAGCAAGTACTGGGTTAAGATTAAACTCAGCAAAACGCCTGAAGAGATACTGAATAGATTTGATACAAATTACACTGTCCTGCTGGTTTGAAAGTACACATTACTAGAATCATTAACCATAATCATCCTCAATTACAAGCACTGTAAGCACACATACAGAAGACCAATAAATGAAGCCATTGTTTCCATGCAATGCCCATAATTTAGAAAGACATGGCCACCTCATCCACAGTTTGACACAAAGATGTAATCTCCAATAGAATATTCTGAATTATTTTTGTGCTCTGAAATTTATGCCTCTTTCATGCCTCTTTTTTCCCATTTCTTCTAGGAGAGTCAGTCTTTCTGTATCTCATTATCCTAGCTCATATGAAAAACACATTTTCAACTTGGAGAGGACTCAGAGAGCTTTTTATGAACTCCCATAAGCAGCCAGCATGGCTCACCACTCCAAAAGTTTTCTCCAGGAGAGTCTTTCATGAAGTAACATTGTTGACCCATTTCCACTGTGAAAACAGCAACTGGAAAAGGTACAGTCCGTGATAACAATGGAAGAGCTAATTAAAAGACTTAATATCCAATTTTGGGTCATCTCCTACTGTATTAGGGTCTCCCTGCCAGTCCTGCATGACAGCAATGCTTGCAGTATGTACAGCTCACATCCAGATGAAGAATAGAGTTAAAGTACATTTTAATAATGTATAATCTATTGTATGGTGCCAGTAAGTAATATTATGGGGGGTACTATTACAGTAATCTTTAAATTGTTTCCTACTACTTTCTCTAATGAAATGACACTTTTGAGAAAACAATTTGCTATGGTAATGGAGGTATTGAAAATCCCTCCTGGTTTCACTGGGCTAAGAAAATATATCTTTTGTACTTACATATAGCATACATTACTGCAGGTAGAGCTGATAAAACTACTTATTATTAGAGCTGCCAAGTATTTTATAATAGGAGGGTTTATTTTCATTTGCTCATAGCCTTAAAAATTTTATATATTTGAGTTTATAATTCTTACACCCCTTCTGTCACAAAATAAGAGCATTTTTATCTGTTTGGTGAAAATTTTGCTTAAATGCTTTGTTACCTCTTAGAGAGGAATTAATGAGGTCAATTCAATCTTCTGTCTATCTTAAAATATAAGTACTTTCATGTTCCCTCCTGGATTTTAGAAAACAGGATTTGAAGGTGTTTTGAGGTCAGGTGTACATATTTTTTTGTCCCTGTGGAAAATGATCAAAGGTTAGACAATTTATAAAGTTTTTTAAATTGCAATTTGAGCTGAGTTGGAGACATTTTAAGACTTCAGCAGGTAGCATGCTCTGAGGAACCTACACTGACTACGCCAATTCATGACATTTTCCCAAAATGAGGTTACAAACTCCTACAGGGCTGTCTCTGACCTTTCGCAAGCTTAAAATGTGCTGGTGAGCAGTGCTTTTGATGCTATCCCATCTGTACTGAGTTTGGAGAGCACTGACCGAAGCTCTGATGTGGAAGGTTCCTTGGCTATTGATGTTTACTCCATTAGAAAAAAGTGAAGGAAGGTGAAGCAGAGATATCAGGTTACCTCTGAAAACCAAGGCCATGTAGTTCTGCTGTTTGGAGGGGAGGTCAGCTCTGTTCTCTCTTTGGCTACATATATAATCTTCCCCTAGCAAAAATCTTCCATGGATACAAACAGACACCCTGAATAACATGGCCAGCTCAGTCACTGAGGCCTCAGCGAGCAGAGGGCATTCTGATGAGACACATAAGATGTGAAAACAGAGGGGCTCCAGAGCAGGGAGCAAAGTCCCGTGGTGAATCATGCTCCGCTCTGCGGGAAGCAGCTCTTGGATCACACCCACATTGCCACCAAACTGCCTAAGCAGGGGCACAGGACAGACCCAGCAAAGTTCAACACTGCTGAACTTTCTGCTCAGAGAATCATTTGCTAAGCTTTTCTGCAAGCCATTCTCACAAAAAGAAAAGTTTCTCTAAATCCAGTCTGAGTGTGGCTTTTTTACATGAGGATCCTCCAACAGACATTACAATTCAGAATTCCTGAGTCTTATGACACATTTGGGAACTCTCTGAGTTGGTCATTTTTGTCTTTAGGAGGAAGTTATGACAACAAGCTGAAACTAGCTCAGCACAATTATATACAGTTGGGATCCTTTTAAATAACTCTTTCCAACAAGATTTGGGAACACATTAAAAGGCCTTTGGCCATCAGCAGAGTTGTTTCTGAATATAGAGACTAGTTACTGTAAACGGGAAATTTAAGCTCCACATTCTTTTTAGATTTACATCACCACTGGAAAGATTTGTACACAATAAGCATGTTATTTATTGCTTGGTCAGAGTAAGGATTAGTTTGGCACCACAACAAGGATAGCTGAGAATATGAGATGTGGTTATAAATTGCTTCCAGAGGATTTTTTAGTAATATTTAAATTTAATCAGGAATACATCCTTTGATACTGGGTTATGAGTAGGGGGATAATATATGAAAGGATATATTTTCTGAAAACATTTGGAGTTATTGTTGTTCATGACTTTTCTGGCTTGTTACTGAATCATTTCTGACTTCACTCTAAACCTGCAGAACATTACATCCTGGAAGTTCAGCACATTCCCAAAGTTAGCAAAAATCTTGCCTAAGAGCTGAAGTCTTGATCTTTATTCAAATAAAGACTATTTTTAGTTAAACTAAAAATATAAATCTTTTCCTTAAAGGGTATAAATTCACCTGTTACTTAACTTTGGTAGCTTATTTTATCTTGAAAATAATATATTAATTCCTTTGGGAATTAAAGAAGAAGGAAAGTACCACAATGTCTGTCTAGGTAATATCTTTCAGTTATTCCTGAAATAAATCTGATGTTGTCATAATCTGGTTGAATCAGCTCTGTAGTTCCATTAAGAAAGGTCTTTTAAAATTTATTGTCCCTACTAAAAATAGTCAAAGATGATGAGACAAAATTATTCTATTACTTTTAAAGGTATTAGTGTAATTCAGGGAGCCTACAGAACCAAATGGTTTGAGATTTAAAAAAACAGAAAAAATCAGTCTACCAATGCAACAAATGTAATAAATTGTAAGCAAAAGGTGTCTTGAATAAACTGTTCCTGGGTTTGTTTGTAGCTGTGTGGAGTGAACACTCAATTCTTAGCTGTCAGTTCCCCTAAAATTCTCATCTCAATGAGGTAGTGTCATTCCCACCTTTGGCACCCATGCAGAATATATAGGGGTGTGTGTTACAGAGGCCATGAGATGAACACAAATGGAGTCATATTTTGAGTAGTGTTGGCAGGGTAAGTATGGATTCATAGCTAACGTCTATATTTGGTTTTTAATTAACTGTTTAATATGATATAAGGTAATCTGTGTTTGTCTTACTAGGCCCTGCATTACAAGGATTGTAATAAGCTTGTTTAAGCTCAATTGACAGATAAAACTTCTCTCCTAACACAGTTGAGAGTAGTGTACAAATAAAGCAATACAATTTTCTGCAAATATTTGCCAAGTACATACAAAAGGACTTCTGTCAAGCTTGCATGTTTTTTTGTTAAGGAATATCATGCCCCTACCACACATTTCAGGAGCTAAAATCTTTCCATCACACTGATAAGGAAAAAACCCAAAAAGTATGACTGTAGCTTTGATGAGAGGGATGGCATCTTTGGGGTGGATCTCCAGCCACCAAGTGCCAATGAGGCCCAGGAGACAGAGTTACTTTCAAAAGGGAGTGGGTGACTTAATCAACAGTCAGGCCTTAGTTGAAGAAACTAAAAAGCAGAATACTTACCTGCAATAAGGGGAAAAGAATCCATTAAGGAAACAGATGTTGGACTCTGTAGATCATGATACCCTTGTGAAATGGAATTGATAATCATGAAGGATGAGTTTTGAAAGGCTAAATATGTTAAAATACTTTTATGAAAAGCTGTTCTGTAAAATTAGTAACTTTGCAAAACTAAACATGGAAAAACCTTCCCACAATTTTTATAAGTACATGAATATCTTTGCTATGGGGTCAGGACATACAGCTATGGAGGTAGTTGAAGTAAATTTATATCAATTTTAGCCAATATTTCAATCTCAAAATCAGATTCAAGTTTCTTATGAATTTCTACTTTTTCTGTACTTGTTCTACTACTTGGAATATATAAAAGCTGATCAGAAATTATAGCTTCCATTTCACAAGATTTTTTTCAAAGTGACTTTACAAAAATAATAATTAAGAAGAAAAGGAGTTTTTTTCTTGGATTTTTGTTTGTTTGTTTGGGTTTTTGCTAGGGAGTTCATTTGTTTGTTTTAGAGGGGTTTATTTGTTTTGGTTTTTAAAGAAAATTTAAACTTGAACTTCTGACTAATTAAGTCTTCATTTGGAAAACATTGAAATGAGATTT
Organism: Polioptila caerulea; assembly: GCA_013397295.1. Classification (NCBI taxonomy): domain Eukaryota; kingdom Metazoa; phylum Chordata; class Aves; order Passeriformes; family Certhiidae; genus Polioptila; species Polioptila caerulea. Next base: position 70,799 of record VYXF01008573.1, read on the forward strand.
CAATCATAGTCAAAGGTCACAAAGTTCTCCACTGTCTTGTTCTTCACTAGTAAATAGATCTCTTATACAGCTTGAGGAGTCTGGGGGCTGTGACTCCCATCCATGTCTTAAATTCCAAATGACTCAGTGAAACAGAGATTCCCAAAGCATCTAGGGGTTTTGTTTTGGAAGAATTGTTCTGATGATTTCTTACCTTCCTGGAAATTCTTGGATCCTAAACACTGGGAGTCCGCATTATGGGTGTACCTGTGGCTTCCCACTCAGCTGCCACCAGATAGTTAAAATAATGTTTGGGTTTTGTTTCAAGTGTGTTACACTCAAAAACAAACATTCCTTTCCTGAGAATTTATCTTTTTCTGAGAAAAAAATTAGCATAGGAAAAAATATAATTACCAATCAAAAATGTATTTTTTATTTCTTCTGGAAATATGATAGAGAGTAGTCATTTTAATATAGGGATAGATATTAGGCATCTTCATTTCTGTTTTCTTACAAACTGTACAAAAAGGGTCTCATCATCTCCTGAAAAACATGTTCAGAATTATTCCTAAGAACGTTGGGCGTATTTAGTTTTATTAAACTGATGAAGGACTAATTTGTATCAGAACAGTAAGGGGGAAAAAGTGTCCCTCTTAGTATGCTTTAGAATGTAGTAATTTAGACCTTGTGATGCTCTCTCCAAGGAAATTCTGGAGGCCCTATCACTCAAGATCTTTGCAAATAAAATTAGGAAACAGGAGAAAAGGTACCTTGTCTGCAAAAGGCAGCTGGGAATATTGAAGGCTGCTCATCTAATTCTAATTTTATTACTGAAAAAATTATGCAACAGGAAGAGCAAGTCTTCTTTTAAAGAGAAGCTTTTAATGAGATTGAACATCTGAAAGACACATCCAGATGTACAGACTAAACTGATCACAGAGCTATCAAAAAACAAATATGTGTGGGTAGTACAAATTTCCTCCTACTCTCAGGCGTGTTATTCCATTCAGTCTCCATGCAGTGTCTTTGCCAAATAGTCCCCATTATTTTTAATCCTTTTGCTTTTTAGCCTAAATTCCTTTGGATAAATGGTATATATGATTATGATTTGCTATTCGTGTGTCATGTCTGTTCTCTCAATTCTGACAAAATTAGAATAAGCTGAATTTGCTATAAAGATAATTAATGGTACTAGAAAATTTACAAAAATAGAAAGGAAGGAAAAAAGAAAGTCTGTTGGTGTCCTGTAGAGCCAAAGCACACTCACAAGTGCCAGAATCACAACAAAACCTTCAAACAAGGCTCATATCTTCTTAGGCACCTCATATTTTCTTAGGCACCTCTATAGGACACCACGTTCATTAGTTCATAGGCTCCAGGAATCATTTGTAAGCTTTTGTCTTACCTACAATTTTCCCCGAGTTTAACATCCTGAATTCCCGAAAATAGATTATAAAGGAGTATTTTTTTTTTCCAATATGGATATGACCTGAGGTTAGCAAAGAAGGGATCAAATGTTAGAATCTTCCCTTATTTCCTTCTTTTTGAACTAAACCTATGAAAAACTGTGGTAAGAGATTTTTTTTTGTCCTCTGAGATCCTCTAAAAATGTACAAACTTATCTAAACCTACTTATTGTGTAAGCCTACATTGCCCAGTCATCTTCTGATGGTAATGGAATCCCCAGTATCTGAAATCTAGATAACTATATCATGCCTATCATTGACTGCTACTAAACAGTTTTGGGAGATCAAGCCACATTCACGAAGTTTTTTCTGGAGCAAACTGTAAAGCGTAAAAAAATAATTAGCTATTACTACAAGCAGCTCCATAATTATGACCAGCAGTGAAGAAGAAATCATCAATCCACGGTCACACAATTAAAAGACACAAGCATGGAGAAAAGAGGAGATGAGTTGACAAAATTCCGTATTTCCACCTACCGACAATTGTTTTATATTCTGGTGATATCTTTCATGAAAATGTCCCTAAATTAATTGGTGATCAGTGTAGAGAAATCTACTGGAGTTTTTTATCAACTTGGAAAATTCAGGGAAGAGCATAAAAGGAGGTTTTAAATTGACATTTAATAAATTGGTATATTAAACCTCCAGCACATCAGACAAAGGTAGAGCAAAGTTCAAACTGAGAGCATTGAAGTAGGGAAGGATCTGGAAAAACAAGCTACACACCCATAACGGGGCTGGAACAACTATGCTAGTTTCTATTTTCTATCACTTATAAAGATTATATACTGGAATTGTGTTTATAGTCCTGTACCACACCACAGGATGCAATCTGGGTAATACCTGGGCCTGTGCTACCGCTCCCATTAGAGAGATGGCTACAAACCACAGCAAGAGTTGAACACCTTTGACATAGTTGTTCCATCAAAATCTTCTGCACCTTATTTGTTTCAGTCACAGTAAAAATTTTAATGGTCTAAATACTTTTGCACGGACTTTCTTTCCCAGCTTCATCCCCATATGTGTGTGTTTGATATGTGATATGTAATACCCAAGAGTCAGAGAAACATTTTTTTCCCTCTTTAGAATTATGGCTTCCATCTCATGTTTAAGGCTCTAAAAATCTTAACCTCCTTTTGCCCCAAGGAGATATTGACTGTAATCTTATGTCCAAACTAACTTTGGGTGTAGTAATATTTCTGTAAACACCTGGATCCTCTGGGTTTTTTTAAAGTCACATTTGCCACCTGGAAGCATGCATTCATTAAGGAGACTGTTGTCACCTTAGACTTTTCATATTCATTCAGCCATTTTTTCCTGACACTGAGACATTCTGTCATTTTGAAAGGATTACCTACTCTGCATTATAATTCAGTGTCAGCATATCCAAAGCTATAAAACCTTCTAAGTGATGGATCTCTGCAAATCTTCTTTTTTTCCATTCTATATTGTCACATTGTCAGTCAAGACAGTGCAGACTCTTTTGGTACATAGGAGCCTTCTTGCAAAAACCAGAGTTTTTGAAGTGTGTGCACTGGTTGTATGATGGAATATTTTAAGAAATTCACCATGGGACTGACTGTATGGTTCATTTGCGTTCATAATTTGCTGCTTGAAAAATTATAGTAGAGAGATCAAGTGAGAGTCTGTTCTTCTCAAAAGCTATAGTTTATAAGTCAGGGATCACAGCTAATTTGCTATGTTTGAAGAACAAAATAGCTACAAGATCAAAATAGATAACAATGTCAATGACACTGAAAGTACAAAAAAGGTGATGATCAAGGCTTACATTTGTGTCTGAATGAGTTAGATCTTGTGGCATATTCCAGTAAAAGAAGATTATGTCGAGGAAGTTTCCCCTGTATACCTCAAGTTTTTTAAACCATGGCTGGTTTTACCTTTCTGTGACAGTGAGGTGTATGCTGACCCTGTAAATCACAGCAGACTCAGTTTCTGAAGGCTGTGGCTCGCGGGTGCCAGCCCTTCACCTCTCTGATTTGGCAAATCCCAGGGACATGCTCTGCTGCAAAATAAGCAACTGGTAGCTGGGTAGTACCTGTGAGACCAACCACCATGTGATGTATACTTGACCACTGCACACTATTTTGCTTTTATGGCCTATCCCTCAGCGGATTACACCCCTTTCACAGCTTCCTGCACATGACAAAGGAGAATTACTATCAGAAAGTGACCCTCTTTTCTTTCCCTTTCTAGAAATGTAAAGCTCTCTGGCCTCAAATAAGAGGAAGACTTGACCTGTCCATCTTTGGAGAAGATCTTGTGGTATTTGGATTGGGGGAAAGGCGTTGGAAGAAACAGAAATGGGGACTGAGGGAGGAAGAAAAAGAAGGGAAAAAACTTTGTTCAATGCATCTGAGTAACACCAAACTCAGACTTGGTTCCTTCATATTTGATCTAAATTATTTTTTTTCCCCACAAACATAAGAGTTTACATAAAACACAAGTGGCCAACAAGACAGAACATTTCTATACTGCACTAAATCATACTTATTTTTCAGAATTCATTTCTCAATTGGAGGAACTTGTCATGTTCTTTTATTGAACTATTCCCTTTAGTTATTTATGTACATAGGCAAGATATTAGCTCATCATTTTGGAGAAATCCTTTCTTTTGTTTGTTTTATTTTCCTGGGTTGCAGGAAATTTATTTCTGCAACTATAATTAATTATTATTAATTTTAAAGGAAATATTTATTTATTATCAGTTTTTAATTGTAAAAAATAGTTATATTTATAGGTTTCAAAGTAAAAAAAAATCAAATTATTAATATTTCTTTTCTGTGCTGCAAAAAATCTAGCAAGAATAACATTACTTTTCTTATTCTGATACTTCTGAGATAGAAGACAATTTTATATGAGAAGAATTTACATGAAGTTTTTGTTGTTGCTATTGTTGTTGGGTTTTTCTTAGCTGCTGCTAGGTTCTCAGAAAAAAACTGACCTTTTTAAATTAGATTTTGTTAAGAAGTTTTGATTCTGTACATGACATATCACATTAAGGTGGTCTGCCTATTAACCTAATTAGCTTGGATAATTCTAATGACAGTGTTAGCAAAAATATTTGAAGTTTCAGATAAATCTGAAAAGGTAGAAAAAAAAATTCAATACATCTGAGCTTCTTATATTTAAAATATATTCTTTATATATATGTTCATATACAAATATGTTGAGTATACCAATTTTCAAAACTTATGGGGGTTTTTTTACTGCCCTCTCACTAGAAACAAAAATATGCTCCCTCCTCTGACTTGCAGGAACATGAAAAGGACCCAAACTTCATAATCCTTTCATTTAACATGGCAGAGTGAGTGTAAAGCAAATAATTGAGATGATGAAAGCTTAGAAATGAGGAAATATTACGGCATGGCATGGCACAGTGTGCTCTGTTTGTTCCATAATAACTGGCTGTATACACAACCTGCCTGGGGCAGTGCTATTATAAAATGAGTTCTGTAGTCAGAGTCCTGTGCTTAGGTCACCATCCTAAGATGGATATCAAATTCCTTGGCATTTAAGCCATTTAAGACTACATTTCTTAGATACAACTCTAATTTTTCAAGCCTTTACCTCCCAAGTTGTGAAAACAGCTCTTCCTCTTCTCAAAGTATCTCTATATAGGATAATGGTTCAAGCATAAGTTATATCCTCCTATATGTTCCAGTTCAGCTTCTAAAAGCCACTTGCATAACATCTAACACTGATGATGTTAGATGCAGGGTCAGGCTAGACATGCCCCCACGTACGTGTGCAGGGACAGGCAGACATATATTTCACAGGGAAACTTCACTGCAAGGGAGACACTAATTCACTCGCTTCTGTTTTCTTTTGCCTCTAAACAACTCTGCTGTCCTACATGTTAGTCCACACGTAGGAAGCCTATATGGTTTTAGAGAGTGGGTATTTTGGGCTGTTAAATCCCATTATTATTAGATTTAGAATCGGGGCTTATGCTAGGGCTCTTGCCGGCTTTCATTCAGGGTTTTATTCATTCTTTATCAGAAGATTATGTTCTTTGTTTCCTGTATATTGCCACTTTGATTAATGCCCCCTGATATTCTATATGGTTTAAAACATCTTGCTACCGTCTGGGCCCATAGTTGTACAAACACAGGGCCTAACATGCAAATTTTTTCATCTGCTTGTACACTGTCTATAAACACCATCTCACCAATAAAGTTTTCTAATATTTAACCTCTTCATCCTCCATGTGAGTGCCAAACAGAGAGCTGTGCTTTACTGCTGCACTGTGGTTAGAGGACTGCACTGAAATGCTGCACTATCAAGGGATGATTTAGTGTATTAAAAGGTGAAATGTACATTCGTATTGGATTTTTTGTCTTTGCTAAAATATTCTTAAGGTGATAAATACTGGCTTAACCTGAGTAATTCTGTGCCTCCTTCAGCTCATTTTGAAGTTGTGTCACTGTTGAGCAGATTTCTATTAGATATTACTCTTTCTGAAGGTCTCAATTATATTTCAGCAGGTTCATTTCTTGAGCACACTACCTTTCCTTTACATTAGGTAGGTTAAATTTTTTATAGAAATGTCAGACACCATACAACTGAAATTATTGATTCCATCAGACAGATTTCACAGTCTTTGTAAAAATTGATTGCTCCTGGATTTTACTTCTGTTTTTAAACACAGGATCTGACGTGAATTTCACTTCAATGGAAATATACCCTTTCTAATCTGATCTTGTTTGGTGGGTATTAACATCTGTTGCAGTGTTATTTTTTGAATACTAACTACCAAGATTAAAATTAGTCACTTTAAAAACAAAATTACTTGAAAGTGTGCTAAATATATTTGTAACTGACTATTTTTTTTCTGGCAAATAATTTGAAAATAGCAGATTGTGATTGTTTGCCAATTCCTCTAAAAACAGATTTACTAAATATGACATAACTGTATAGACTTTATAGCCAGTATGCAGCTGAACAAAACATTCAATGCATCCTACCATGATCCCAAGGTCTGGATATTTCAAATAAATATGTTTTTATTTATGGAATATTTTATCCTTTGAGAAATGCAGGTACTAAAGAAATTCTCCAAAATAGAAAATTTTCAACACATTGAAAATGTAAAATACATTAAATTAGGCAGAAAGGAACAGTACCCTTGAGAAAAAGACCCACTCAGTTCCAAGTCAAACTCATCCTCATGCCTTCTAGAATTTAATTTTTAGTAATTTTGAAGAATCTGACTGAAATGGTGCATCTGTTTTCAAGGGTAGTCAGATCTAGGGTCTGGTGAGTAGCTTATGTAAATAAACTCCATAGCTTCTCTGTATATGAAGAATTCTGATACCATCCTAGGGAGATGATGTGATTTCTGACCTGTATTCAAGTTTTTAGTACTATCAGTGTAATTGAATATATAAATTAGCCTTGTATGATTTAATACTCGTGAAAAATTGTAGAGGTATTTTGCCTCAATTACAAATGAACTGACTCTTTGATTCATGTTGTAAAATGAAATACAACAAATTATTATTATTCATAGCTTGAAAAAGAGGCCTTGGCATGGTATGTGCAAACTGAAACTTCAGTAAAAGTCCAGAGGGGTCTCCTTAGCCTGATTACAGATTCAGAATAAAGTCTGAGAAGAGATATTGCTACTTCGTACAGACCGGGGAAGCATTTTAAATCCTTCAGACAGAAGGTATTCACCTTGCATTTCATATATAAAAGAGAGAAGAGACTAAACTAACATTAAAAAACAACCTCTTCACACTTTTTATTTCTATCTATTAGTTTACTTAGTTTAACATTGACCTTTACTGATCAGAGGAAACTCTTGCAGGCATCGTAACGGAAGTGCCTGCCCAAGAAACAATGACAATAATGTTGCATCGAAACTGAGATTTATTTCTGAAAAACTGTGCCATGTGAGATGGCTGCTGAGACTCAGTTTCTTCCTACCACCAATTCCTGCCCAGCTCTGTGAAAGGCCTGGAGAGAGTACTTCTTCAAACACATCTCTTGAAAAGGGTTAGCTTGAATCACTTGTAATTTATAACTCCAAGGAATTAGACATGTATAACTCTACAGAAGTACCCAAAATTAAATCAGATATAAAAGAAAAATACATGGAATAGCCATGAAATATCTTGCAGAAATTGTTTTCTTGAGTCATTTAGGGAAAACTCTTACTCAATTACATATCCTGATTGCACTCCTTGAATTTCCTTTTTTTATATTGCTGCCTGAAGGGAAAGAAAAAGATCTATAAAAAATCTTCCATAAATTCCACTTTTTTCTGATGGGAAAATTCCACTGCTACAAACATGATATCATCTTCTAAGTTTACACTGAAACTGTATAAATAATTAGTAACCTGTGGTGAGAAAAATAGGTGAAACCCTACCTAGGAGTGTTTCCTGTTACTAAAAAACTGTACAGTAGATTTTATGTTTCTGTTCATCAAGTTGTGAATGAGGAAGCAAGGATTTTTTCTTTTCTGCAGTAGAATATTTTCCTGTGGGTTTCCCCAGGGTGCTTTATGACGCTGCATGAATCCCACTTATGGTTCAATTGATTCCAGAGGAGGTAATGTAACAACAAATTCTCTGAAATAAAAAGAAGTGTGCATTTCACATTTAATGCCACAGAGTAATATATTCAGGACTTAATATGAAATGGTGCCCATTTCACTCTCACAGAGTTTCGATTAAATCTCTTTTTGGATCTATGCCTATGTCAGTTGGGGGTAGCTGAATAGTGTAGAATTTATTTTCATTGTGCTTTGCATGTGGAGGGGCAATAGGTGCAATTGAAACTTTGACCAACTTTTCATTATTGGAAGAATAAGCTCATCCATCAGTGCCAAGATCAGGAAGTTGGTGTCATATATCAAGTGTCATTTAGCACATGCACATCATTCCCAGAGATCAATTATTATAATATTTATTTTAAACGACACAGGTTGGAACCAAGAAAGTGAGACATCCATCTTTATCAGTTACATACCTTTAATTTCTAAGAGTGTTAGCTGCAAATTTGGTGGTACAGCCAGGCACACTCTAAATTTTGTACAAGTAATAATTTTTAATTTCATTTAGACACATCCCAATTTATCTTCATCGTTCATCTCTTAGAATTCAATAAATTCTTGCTTTATGAAATCAGTCATGAAACTCTTTTCTGAATAACCCATAATAACAGCAAGATGTTGTTAAACAAGAGGTGACTGTATTAGCTTGCTGCAACAGCTAAGGCACAAGTTGAAAACAAAAATGTTTAAATAGGTATTAATTTCCCTACCCCCTCTGCACAGGCTAGTCTTTGGGTCTCCCCCCCTCTCTGTGCTCCTTGCTCAAGTGACAAATTGTATAATGGAAACATGATAGAAAACAAAATCAAAATAAAACATCTCTAGTATAAGCTGGAACTTTCTAATCAATTAATTTTCATTTTATAGTCATAGATCCCCCAACCACACATTTCCCTCCACACACTCTTCTCTCCCATGGCTTGTCCTTCTTTGCAAGTAGAAATCTTGAAATTTAATGTCAAGGAGCCTGCTGCTAGCTTTGATGTTAATAATTTGCCCAAAGTGACAACAGATATAATCACTTTTTAAGTGTTATCAAGAACAGCTGCTGTGAAAATAATTCAGTGTGTGAGATGGGGGTGGGGAGAAAGAGTGGCTGGTAGAAAGAGAGGGTTGGATTATTATACATGCACAACATCCATAACCATATCCCAGGATAAAGTGGAAGATTCTCTGTCCTGCATTTCTGCACTAGAAGATACCTAGAAAAGAAGTAGCTATTGTGATACTGAGAAAACAGATAACACACAAATTTAAGAAATGAAAGATCAAAATTCTGAAACAGTCATAGAAAATTAGACTGGATATAAAAAAATAAAACAACAAAGTCAGCAGATCCCACTAAAGTAAGAATTTAAACTATCTAAAGAAGAGTGCAATTAGTTTAAAAGGATTCAAATGAAAGTTGTAATACTTTATATAGTATGCTCCTGTAATTTTTTTTCTTATGTAGTGGGGAAGGATGGATGTGTGGATATGTGCATGTATGCACATGTACATCTGGTGAGTACAAATGATATTCAGCAGAACAATTGTGGATCCTCCTACACCCATGCTGTGTGCACTATAGGGAAGCTGGGGGAAGCTTTTCCAATTCCCACCTTTGGAAGCAAGAGAAATGAGAACTGGCAGAAAAACAACAGCCGTCTCACAGAGGTGTCTTACTCACCCTGCAGTGCACAACGGAGTCAAAGCCAAAACCAAAAAAAAGGAAATATCCATCATCAGGTTTAGAAGACCTCATCTTCCTCAGTGTTGGCCCTTTTAAGGAGCTGATGTTTGACAGATGGAGGGGACAAAATCCAGTCTCTCCAGTTTACTCCCAGCACTTAATTCCTATTTACCTTTTTGTGATGACATCTCACAAGAAGATGGAACTGTGAGATCTTTTCTGAACCCGTGATCTTTCTGGTTGTGTGAAAGGGTGTCAAGTCCACTGGAAAGAAAGAAGCAGATGAATGTGCAGGAGTTTCCCTCCCTGTTCCTTCCCTTGAGAGAGGATGAAGAATGCAAGCAAAGCCCAAGGGCATTTTACAGCCCCACATTACTCCTCGCTCAAGCAGTACGTGAAGACTTAGGCAAGGCTTCAAATATTGCATAACAGCGTTTGGCAGAGACTGTCTATGAGAGGTCCAAGAAAAACTGTTAGCAGGGGCATTTGCAGACAAATCTAACATGAAGCATTAGGATTCAGCAGACCTTTCTAAAAAGCCTGAAAAATACTGAGAACTAGTTAGAAATACTTTGCCAGCATGTTGAAGTCAGGGTTATGATCCCACAGTGCAGTACATCCTTATACTTCTGTCAGTAATTTGGAAAGTTGCATTTGACATTTTAACCTACATTCAAATGCAAAAGTTCAGTTTTCTCGGGTTTTACAAGCGCTCAGGAACTTAATTCTCTTGGGAGACGTCAAATTCTCTTCTGGATTTTAATACCCATTAAGTGATTACTGCAGAGAGTAGGACATTTTGAGCAGCTGGGGCAACATTTACCTGTGAACTGGGCCTTTTCCAACTCTAGCAAGAAGCAAGCTAGACCAGAAGAGGAGATCTTATAAGAATGGCATAATAATAATTAAAGTAAAAAAAAAAAAAAAAACTATATAGAAAAGGAAACTATAAACTGGCAGCAGTTCTGATCTCTTGGTGTTCCACATTTTTTTGACCTTTTGCCCTTCTCATTTAAAATGACCAAGAAAAGCATAATAAAGTACTAAGTACTTTAATGCAATAATTTAATTCTACCTGCAATTACCTGAAAATACATGAGAAAAAGAAAACTTTTACAAATCATAAAGAATATTTCAATATTTATTGAGTTCTAGTAAAATAAGTTGCAAAGAAGTGCAAAGAAGTTCAAGTACCAGTGCACGGCTGTTGTCCATGTTTAATTAGCAGATCATCTATTCTTGCTTTTTTAAAATAATTTGACTTACCTTTCCCAGGCTACCAACTGTTATTGTATCATCTTACTTCCATCTGAGAGGAAGGTCATATCTGTGACATTATGTCCTCAATTGAAATTAAAATTATGTCATAAGGAAGATGCAAATTAATTTTCAAAAGTGGTGTGCATGCATTTGTAAAGTCAATACCAGAACACTTCTCCTCCAGTGGATGAAGGGAACAAATGTGTGATAAATGCTACCCATCTTGACCAAAGACGTGCTGAGAGTTTTCTGATATTACAGTGGTCATTATGCTCTAAAAACCCAGAAAGAGTAGATAAATGCTCAAGTAGTTTATAAAAGAAAAGAGCACCTTTACATCTCAAGAAAGAGCTTGAAACAGCAGCACTTTCTTGCAGCAAAATAGCAAGCTAGCAAATTATATAACAATTAAGCATGCATTTTATTCCCTCCTTGACTAAATAACAAAAGCTTCTGTTCTAGTACTCAGATGAAGAGTTGGCTGTTCAGCTGGTCATGTATCTGCTAGGAATAAATAATTAATCACTAGATGGCAAAAAACAATGAATCATACTTTTAACATTACCTATTGCAGTTGATTGCCTATAGAACAAATCAACAGAAGTGACATTGTGCCCTTATAAGACGTGCTCAACAGAGATGAGAAAATTGAGCTTTCAAATATCTCTAGCCTAAATGTTACTACTTTTCAAAACCATTCAAAACTCTTCTTCCAGACTGATACAGATTTATCAAATTTTGAGTTGTTTTTTTTTTTGCCTTGATTTGATCAGAAATTCTATTAAAGTTGATTTAAAATAATAACATTGTGTTATTTTTTGGACATGTGTGGATACCAACCAAAAGAACTTCCAAATTACCATTACTAGGTCATAGAGTAATGAAACCATTCTGAATAGGCCCTGTATGACAAAGGAAGATTGAATTGTAATTACAGCTGGAACAGCTGCAATGAACCTTATGCATGAACAAACACGAACAAATGTGTGTAAATTATCCTTTTTGCATACAAACCAGTAATTACTGTCACGTGCAAATAGACATTAACACAATATCTTGTACAGCATCTGAATATCATAATATGATTTTTTTTGCTGGCATCTGAATTATGTCCACTTCAAAATTAATTTTGTAGGTAATAAATTCCTTCATTTGGAATTTTATTAGCAATTAAATTTTTATTAATTAATTAATTAAGTAGGCTGAAGTAGAAATGCCCTTATTACATCTTTACAGATAAATAAATTTTGGAGAAATTATGCATTTGAATGTATGGATGCAATTGTTTTGCAAATTTCTTGTAACAATTTTTTTATATATTACTTTTTACTTTCTTTTCATTAAAACTTCCTTACATTGCTTAACTTCACACCCTTCTGACATTACATGGATTAAAATAAAAAAGGTAAGAGATCATGAGGTAAAACATTTTCTACGGCTATGAAAATAGCTCTTGTGTAAACCTCTTTGCACACACTGAAAGAGATCCAGTAGGAACTGGCTGGGGATAAAGTCACTCAGGAGGTCAGTTGTATCCTGCCAGACACTTGTATCCATCACTGGCTCGTGCCTCTCTCCAAGTGTTGTTTCTGTACTTTCTCCAGGATTTTTTTGCTGAAAGACAAAATACATTGTACTTCTCTAAATATATTCAAAATAACCTTCAAGCAAACAGTGCTGAAATCAGCTCCACGCTTAATGTCTTCTGTTTGTAGGAAAGTAAAGGAAAGATCAGGGGGAGACTTGGCTGCCCTCTATGAATCCTGTCCTTCTTGGACAAGATACTGGCAGTGCAAGATAGATATCAAGGCATTTTAAGGTATTTTATAAGTCTTCTCCATGCACTTAGAATTAGAAAGGCAGGTAACTAGTGCAGGAAGAAACCATATCACCTCTGTTAATTTTTTATCTCGGCAACTGTTTTAGCCTTTGACAGACTCCACTCAGACAGAAAAAGAACATGTTTACCTCTTATGACAAAAGACATTAGCACACATAGACCTGGGCTTTCCACAGGAAGTATTGAATTAAATTCATCAGATTTGTTAAGATCAAAATTATTTTTCTTTTACACATAATTAATTATTAATATGTTTCTGAAAAAGTTTGTTTTCTTAACTTAGAAAGTCATCCAATATGTGATAGTCCACCGAATTTGAGGTCTTTGTATTCTATACCTGAACTAATAGATCAGATGTATCCCAGCATTTTAAGTTTACATTAGATTACTTAATGAATTGTTGTTACCTAATGTTGTTACCTAATGAACTGTTTTTTAGACCAGGCTCTCCCCAATGGCAACCCAATAACTTGCAATCTTAATAAAGATACTATATTGAATTTATTGATAATGATAGATAAGTAATTTTCCACTTAATGTTTGCACAGTAGCTTTTGTTCTCTAGAGGGATAAAGTGCATAGCATTATTAAATAGACATCTGACCTAGTAACTTTGGGTAGCATTTTATAAAACAAAAAGTGGATCACTTGAAGCTGAAAACAAGTAATTTTGATAGAAATATGTTTTAGATTTTTATTCCTGCTTCCTAAAAGATAGATGTTTCTTTTTGTAAGTTAGTGAAAACTTTAAGCAGATGTTAGGGACAAGTAGAAACCTGACACTATCCAAAAAACCCATCTGAGGAGGGCTACTGAAGCTTTTCTGACTCCTGCATCAGCTGTTGAGAAGTGAGCTTGTACACAAGGTGTGTTAGGAAGTGGTGTTCTTTTGCTTCTGCAACAGAGTGAATTCCCTCAGTGCCTTTCAGCCTGGCATCAAGAAGCTGGCAGTTTGCCATCTGGAAAACTGACATTTGTCTCCCCTGGGTCTGCTGAACAGCGCTGCTGCAAAACAGCATTCGTACCTAAAGAAAATATAAAAGTGAGTAGAAAGCTTGCTGAGCACAAATAATAGACATGCTGATGTTTTTCTTTAAAATAGCAGGAACTGTTGGCCTTTCAGAGTGTTTTTATTCAGCATCCTTTATTGTAAAGGTGCTTCTGCATCAAAAGAACAGTGAAAACATGTATTACATACTGGCCATCTCCTGTTCTATCGGTCAGCTAATAGTTATTTTAAAGACTAGTCTGAGTTCTTAAAAAAAATGTATTAATTGAATCATTCACTTTTCTGGGGAGGGGGATGGAGGTAGTAATAATGAGAACATTAGAGCTTAAATCTGACAATCTACATTTTGAAAGGAGTAATTTCAAAAGGATTTCTCTTTGTGATAAAACTGGATTATAAAAGGGTACTTCCAGAGCCAAACATCGTGACTTAGGCCAAACTTTCTCCCAGTGAAAATTACTCCTTTGCAGAACATTGAGAGTTCAATTACCTCTTCAGATCCCAAAATAGAATTAGAAGACATAGGCTGACATGATGAGTTAAGTGCTGGAAATAAAGCTGTCATGATAAAAAAGCTTATGATGCAAACACTGTTTAACTCTATCTCAACAGTGGCAAATTTAGCTTTGGATTAATCCGGCTATTTTCTCATGCTTTCAAATGTACAACCTGTTCATCATTGCACAGATGCCAAAACTCCTTATACTTTATATTTGCCCATCATCTAAATGAGATGTAAGTAGTTCATGAGATAAGTTCCAGTTACAGTAAAAGAGTAAATTTGATTCTAAATGTGTTTTCATATTTCAAATTCTTTGTTAAATTGAACTGATAAAGCTGCACTGCATGTGTACCTCCTTACAAGTTTTAAGGAGGTAGTATCAAACAATATCATTGTTTCACTTTTGAGTGAAAGGGGCAAGATTTAAAGTAAAAGGTGTTATACATTTATTAAATCAAAATTAAAACCATTTTTGAATAAAGAAACTTCTGAGTCTTTCATGCACAAACTACTCAATATTTTCAAAGATTATTCTCCTTAGACATAGGAAAAAAGATTAAAAAGACTGTTTTCTATTTCATAAATGTGTTATATGTGCACAAATGTCAAGTCAAACCATTATAACATACTCTGTAAAATGCATAATAGTGTGGAGTTTTTCCTCAAGGTGAGACTGAAATTCCTTTTAGCAAATAAATATTTTTTTAAAGTATTTATTTTAACACAGATTCAGGTCATTGTAGGCCATCCCAGTCTTAGTATAAATAATGCTGCTTAGATCTTTTCTCTTGTGTTGGTAGTCTGGTCATCTTATTTCTCTTGATTCTACTGAATCAGAGTCTTGTCCAATACTCAGATTACTTTTTATACATACAGAACAATGGAGACAAAATATTTAACACCTTTTTTTTTTGAGGAGTTTTACTTTTTTATTTTGGGTTACCACACTTATCCCTTCATTTCATGTCAAGCTTTAATCCATCCATTGATACTTCAAAGTGGATCTGTCTAATGTCCTATTCTTGGAGCTCCCCTGCTATGATGGTTTAACACCAACCAACAGCCAAGGCCCCGCAGACCTTCACTCACTCCCCTGGGTCGGACAGGGGACAGAACTGGAGACGTGAAAGTGAGAGACAAGAAAGGCCTTGATTCTGTTTAAGCACTGCTCACAAATAAGGAAAACATCCCTGTGCTGCCAATCCTGTTTATAGCACAAGTCCAAAGTATGGCACCTCACTTACTGTGAAAAAAATCACTCTACCTCCATGCACCTGACAAGCTTCCTCAGAATTATCAGGAATCAAGCCGGGTTAGGGACTAAGAACAAAGGTATTTTTAACTGGATATCATGCAAAACACTGGAGCTTTCACCACATTTATCAAGCAGGCATTATTAACCATGTTTCACGTCATTGGTCTGGCATGAAACATGCATTAGTCCATGAAAAATTAACTTATCTATAAGCTTATAATACTTTAGAGTGGCCTTCTTGACAGGATTCGAAGCTTGGTTGAATTTGATTTGGGTTTAATTATTTGAAATGTGAAACTCTACCAACTCTTCTACTAATTATTAGGTGAAAAAAAGGGAAACGACCAAGTGTCTGGGAAGATAATTTTAAAATAAATGTAGATGTTGGAGGCCTCAAAAGGGTTCTTAAGTCTTGGCTTGTTTACTGACAATAAAATTACAAAAATCTAACTTCTGTTCTCAAAAACTGTGATCTAAAAATCAGATAATACCCTTGAAAAGAAAGAAGCAATAATTTTTTTAGCAACAACTTTTGTAAAAATTGTTGAATTTCAAACTAAGGTCTATGAGGTAGCAGTAGGGATAGCCTTCCATAACCTGGCCCTGATTGCATCCCAAAATAGCTTAACTGATAAGTAATAAACTGAGCATTTCTATGAAGACAGCATTGACGGTAGACAATGTTTAACTTTAAGTAAAAGAATAAATAAAGTGATAGTAAACAGAGGTAAAAAATACAAATAATCCAAAAGTTTATGAAGGAGAGACCCTCAGCAACCTTTTGTCTGGCAAATTTAACAGTGTAATTTAGTGTGTATTTGTTTTGCAGATTCAGTTTCCAGTGTGGTGTTTGAATGTACGCCACTCTTTGGGTTTCCTAAGAGTTACCGCCAGATATACTTAGGTCCTGATATCATAAAAGAATAGAATTAAACAGGTATGTCTCCCCTCCCCATTTGTCCTCTCTTTTTCTTAAAAAAAAAAAAAAAAAAAAAAATCAGAAAGAAAACTGAAAACAGTTATTTAATACCATACCCAAGAGCGAATGTCATGCCTCCAGGAATGTCATAAAACACTCAAACATGCAAGAAGCACAACTGCGTGACATGTGAACACCAGAAACCAGACAACTTTGGTTAAGAGATCAATGAATATTAACATGTTCATTTTGGAGTTCGCTTTGTCAGTACAAATATTTTCCTTGGAGTCCCCTCACTACTGTTCCTGTCGACTTTGTGGTACTTTACCATCTGGAAGGCAGGAGAGCAGCACCCCTGCAGAGGACACTGATGCTGCTCAGCGGACGCTCAGGCGGGGTGTGCTGATGAACAGCGTGTCTGGCGCTCTCTCTGCTGAAGCGTGACCACGTCAGTGCTGTGAGACACTCTGTGCCTCATTACACCCTCGGTGCGTGTGCACACATGGGCTCTCAGCCCTGCTCTCCCCATTTCAGCTTTTCACACCTCGGCTGTACTAATCAGATTCCAAATACTGGCCTTTGCTTCAGCAATCACTGCCTCAAAAGAAGGAAAGTGACGAGGCGGAATGATCCTTACCATAGGGATGGAGCATGCTATGGAATCTATAAATGGCACAGCCAGGATGAATAGTATCATTGTACTGGATTTTGCAGACTGTGCCAGCTACTGCAGTCAAAAGGACATCGGAGTAAAGCAGTTAATAAAAGAGAAAGGAGGAGGGGAAAGAGGTAGTGTTGAAAATCATGGAACTGAGAACACTGAGGTTTAAATGCTTTTTTTTTCTCAGACAATGAGCTGTCTGCATCAAAGTTAGTCCAACAGCATTTAGCTTTGTGCCTGCTTCCACTGTACCTGGCCGTGGGATAAATAATGAATAGTGAGTGCAGACAGAGCTTACAAGGGCTCTATTATTCCCACAGCTTAAACTCTTAATTTAACAGAGTACACAGGAGAAGAAGAAAAAAAAAATTCCAAAGGAGATCAGAAATAAAGACTTATTGACAGGACAGAATGGTAAAGACAGAATGGTAAAAATATCTTATGGAGAAAAAAAAAATTCTTCTATTCTTCTAAAATTCTTCTAAAAATTCTTCTATTGTTTTATTACCAAAATACTCAGTACAAAAGCATGTGATAGCATTTTTTCATCCAAGAAGCTCAAAGGAACTTATAAACTATTAATTGAAGGTAAAAGTTCCTCAATATGATATGTGATTCCATTAACACTTCTCAAAACTTCAGCTCTTAAAAGACATTGCTCAGCCCGAAATCTTTAACCCAAATGGCAGACTTTTACAGGGTGGTACCACAGACATTGCCTCTAACAGGACATCATAGCTGCACATAAGCATCCTATGTACATTATAGGGGAGGAAAGGGCCTTTTTATTTTAAAAACATTGGCTTAATGGTCCTTCCATATATCATTATTTTGGCTTAAGAATGTGTCCCAAAACCATACAAAAACAGCATTAGACGTAATGACTGAAGTAATGACTCCTAATTACCAGCCCTTTTCAGCATTAAATGTTCTCTTTCTTTTCTTCTATGGATAAACAGTACCTGCATCTAACATATGTCTTTGTGTGCAAGGAAGGAAAAGTATCATTCTATGACATATCTGACAATTTAGCTTGTACCAAGTCAAAGTAACACCTCAGAACTTTGTGATGATGACCAGATGTTCCAATTAAGTGAAATGTGTTGTCGTCTCTGTTTGTGGCACTTTCTTATGCCTTTAATAAAATTTATGTTCTGCCCATTTACTCTCTTTGCCACATGTCCAGCCTATGTACTGCTTTGGGATAGGATGGTGATTCCCTACATTTTAAATTTGGTGTTTTAAAATCCTTCTAAAAGCTGCAAAAATTATTGCTTACTATGCGACTTTGTAGCTAAGCTTTCAATGAAAATCAAGGCATGTCCTTCAGATGTAGAGATTTAACTTCCTTTCATTACTGTGAGAAGAGGCATGGGAGAATTATTTATGTCTCTTAGTGTCTTTCAGTGTCTTTGAAAACATCCCCAGACTGACTTATATTTGTTTTGGAAGGAAAGCCCACTCCCTCCCCCTTTCACTCTTTGCTAGATTTTTTTTTTTTTAATTTTAGGAAAGGTCTACTGGATAAAACCAAGAGCAATACTGAAGCAGAAAATCACTTTTACCTTTAAAGTTCAAAGTTACATTGACAAGGAAATTTCACAATTAAAAAAAAAAAATAACCAAAAAAAGAACAACCAACAAAAAGAAAAAAGACACAACTGGGAAAAATACTGTAAAGAAGTTTTACAAAGCCTGTTAAGGAAGCGGGCAGCTTCTCTTGAAGACAAGCTACACAATGGTTATCATGCATGAACTGCGCTGGTGCACATCTAACAATGTGCAAGTTCTGCGGGCAGAGCCCTCCTTGCCCTTTCATCAAATGTTATCATTTCCCAGGGAGCGCTATCTTTGCTGCAATCTGCACCTGCTCCTCACGGACAGCTCCCCTGTCCACATGGAGCATGTGCAGTGCCATTTCAGATACTGTCCCGTGTCCCTCCCTCCCCATCTATTGACACATCTGAACTTTTCTGTTATCTCCAGTAGCCAACAGCAGGACTTGTCATTGAAGCAAAGAAGCTCTGTATATCTGAGCCACTATCATGCAGACCCTTTGTTTGTCCAGTGACAGCGCCTTGTGATAAATGTTTCAGAAATGACATTTGAGATGACAGTGGAGGAAAACTCAAGTAAGAGACTACAGCTCTCAGTGTCTCCTGAGACACGCTGCTGTCAATACGGGAGAAATATTTACGGAGAGATTAGAATGCAGGTGGGCCAAAATGAATGTATTACAGCCAACAAAACTCTTCCAATTAAATTTATTTTAAGAAATCACAGCAATAAAAAAAATTGTATAGTTTCATAAGATGAGATAGGATTTACCTTGTCAAGAAGACTTAGGGAACTTCTTCAATGGTAAGTTTTGGGCTGGGAGGAACGTCTGTGATATAACTTTATAGGAAAGAAAAAGAAACCCATAAAAAATCAAAGATGGCAGAGTTAGAAGAATAAAGTCATGTATCAAAGATGTATTGGAGTACAGAAGCTGGCTAATAGCATAGGCACACAGAATGTAAGACTTGTCCATATTCTCCTGGCATGGCCAGTGTGAAGTACAGCTGTCTTGTCCATCAGGTCAACCCATAAGCTAATCTTAGCTATTTTAACATCTAATTTGGCTTTTCCAATGTGAAATTACTGTTTTGTGTAGCAAGTGGGAAGATACTCTTAACAGTTAACAACTTATAATCTGATGTTTATTTCTGTTGTTTCTTTTTTTCCATCAGTTTATACGCAATGCTGCAATTAGCTGATCATTCTGGCATTAATAACCTGCTTGTACATTACCTTATTTTTAGCACACAGGAATTGTACATTCCAACCACATTTTTAAAAAATTATATAAACAGGAGAAGTTAACCTGAGGTAGAAATAACACGTTAATTAAGAATTGCAATAGTAATGGAAATCAGGGAAAACTGGAGAGGAGGTAAGGGAAATTCAGCTTCCTAAAATTGCAAAATGTTGCAATTCTATTTGCATATGATACCTCAAATTCCTTGCAGAGGTTAATAGGAGAGAGAAAAGCTATGATAATTGATGTCAGTCATGGACAAGATTTCTCAGCAAGAAAAATAAGGAAAAAAGTTCTCCTCAAGGGCAGATTAAAAAAAAAAAAATTAACATTGTAACCTGAACAAAGAAAAAAAACCTCCCCACTGTCCCTGTGGAGAACAAGCACAGAAAAAGAAAGCAGCTACACAAAGGAAAGGAACAAAAGAATCTCCCTAGACCAGCACAGACTAAAATTAAGAAAGGCCAAGTTTACTGAGATATTGTGGTGGCTAATGAGAAACTTGATTGTTTAATATGCTTAATATACTTGCTCCTTCATTTTCATACTTTATTTTGATTAGTTTCCCAAATTTTCAGCTAAATATTCAGGTTTTACTTGTAACAATTCACACTTTTTCTATCAGCTTCTCTGATCATAAGACTGAGCAGCCAATGAAACCCTCTAGGACTGCTCTATCAGCTGATCTGGCCTACTGAGGCAGCACCTTCCACCTCCACTGAACTGCAGGGTGAGCAAGAAAGGGGTGCACTCATATCTAAAGGGGCTGAGGTTTAGGGTCTGAGGATTGCGCACATCTGGCTGTAGCTAAAGACTTTACTGCCTGAGAATATGCAGAGGCTGGAATGTTAGCCAGGTTCTCCCTAGCCAATCATTGTCTAAATTTTTTGTCAAACCACACTTCTCCAAATTGAATTTTTATTTGAAGACATGGAGAGATGAAGAATTATCCATATACAAGTGCTGTCCAAGCACCTGTGCCTTGTTTCGCAGTCTGTTTAAGAGCTTTTCTTATCCTTGTTTTTATTCCAGTAAAATTGAATTTCTATTAAAAGACACCTCAGTATTTCTTTCCCCAAGACATAGTCCATATCACTCTATCTCTGCAATGTGTTCCCCAAAGCTTTCAAAGCACATTTCTTTACAATTCTCCCCTGGACTTATATTTTTCCAGTGATCTTTCTATAAAGTGCTGGGGAAACATGGTAGTCCCTGGGCTAGAGCAGATTCCCACAGGAGGCAGCTGGGCCATCACACCACCCACCTCAGAGAGTAAAAAAAGAAAGATAAGAAGGTGTTAAGGAAATGTCCTTCTTCCCTCTCTGACATTTTTTGCAGGGGCTTGATGTGCAAAACAAAGTGATTTATGTCCCAGTGTGTTAAACTGGCGCATACCCTGAGCTTGAAAGTCACCTCCAGTGGAGCTATTCCTTGTTGTTGATGAAGCCTACTTGCTCTCTAGAAACAATAGATCTTTACCTAGTGTCATTATGGAAAATGTCAGGCACAGCAGTGGCCACAGAAGGGAGCAGATTTAAGATCAAGGTCATCTAGAAATGACAGCCAGATCAACAGTCCATTCAGGTTTATATGCTAACTATATTTATTCCAACAGGGTGGACATTTGCATGGGCATCTCGTATTGCTTTGCTCTTAATGAATATTCTGCATGCAGAGTCGCTACAGGATCAGACACATATCAGACTGAAAAATAATGTACTTTATGTCCTTTATTTCTCATTTTCTTTTTTGTTTGTATGTTAACATAGCCAAGCACAACTTGTGTTCTGTGAAAACAGTATGTTTCTGTTCTTTAAAAAGCAAAATCATTTCTGAACTATCAACAACAAAAAAAGGGAAGCAGAGAGAGAAAAAGAGCACATATGAGGAGGGAAAGACTGAAATATGTGAACACCATGAAGAAATATCTGTCTTCTTACAAACAATAAAAGAGAATATTGCCAAACATTCCTTCCAATAAATAGTCTATATCTTTTGGATGCAGGGACAGCCTGATGAATTTCACTCCATAAGGCAACAGTCTGCAAATGGATAAGAGACTGAAAATTAGATGAAAGAGTTTCCTCCACCATATTAGAGCTCCTACCAAAAAGGCTTTACTGTCATGGCTCATCTCATTAATCTAGTATACATGTTGTATTAATATTTTTTCTCTTACTGTGCAAGACTGATGAGGTTCTATCTTTTCTTGTGATTTAGCAGTGCAATTGTGAAATTATTTTGCAACCATGAAATGGTTCAATTTCAGATTTCTGTTGTACGAGGAAGGCAATGTCTAGTTATTACACTGACTTTCAGCAAGGGAAAAAATGGAATTAGATTCAATATTAATTTATTGTTTTGTGAAAAGTAGATTTTTTTTTCTCCCTATTCCATATCAGAATAAACCAAGCAATGTTTTCATGACAGTTTGGGAGGTAGGGAAGGGAGGGGGAATAGAAATTTAAGGAGGCACATGGCATTTGGGAGATTGTTCTATATACAATTCATTAATGTCTTTAAAGAAATTGTGAGTTGCCATTAAAAATATAATGCTAAGACTGAGATATATATATATATATTATTTTGTCTTTGTGACTCAAATTAATTTGTATTTTAGTCCTAATGATTTAGCTTGTTCCCAAAAGGATCAAAACATTTCTATGAGATGTATAGTATGGAACTTTTTGAATTTTACCTACACTTGGATTTTGGGATGTATGTATAGTTAATTAAGTACCAGCTTCTTCCATTTTATGAAACAGGACTTATATTGTCTGTTCAAAAATCGAAATTTCTAATCATTGAACCTTTTATTTCAAGAAAACAAAATTTGGTCTTCCAGTATCAGTAGGAAACAGCTAGTTTGAATTGAAACTCCTGTTTTGCCTGTGGCATGGAAAGTAGAGCAGGGCAATGACAACGTTTATGCATGGAAAGACTTGAGAGACAACAAAGAGCTTTTCAAACTCATTTATTGGGTTGACAATTCTTTTAGCAAATGATGCAGCTGCACAGATATTTGAGGGGGGAGGAAGATGGTGCAGCAAAAAAAAGGTCAATGAGGACTGTAACCAACTGCTGAGCTTTATCCAGCGATAAACAAGGAGATATTGATTCTCAGGAGGGAAAACAGCATTCTCATTTGATTACAGTGTTGCAAAAAACTTTCCCCATAAGGTTTACTGAGATCCAGGATCAAAACCTCATTATTTTCCATAGTTTATTTTTGATTGAGTATTTTTCAAATGTCTTCTAAAGAGATGTCCCTCTAGGTAAAGATTTCTTCATGTTTGAAGCTAGTTTGGTGATAAAAAATGAAAAATAATACATTCTGCAAGGGAACATGATAAAATATTTCCATAATAAACTGTGTTAGGCTTTATTGCATTCAGATTTCTTTTCCTGACCTTAGGGAAAAAAAGTACATGACAGCTGACCCAAAGCTTCCTCTGGGAACTGGGGCATTATTTTTATGACATTAAGTGCTTTGACAGGGGATTTTTGAAGCCAGTACCAGTTAGAAATCACATAGAATTGACCAACTTCCTTCCTCCTTTCACGTGAACTGGCTGGAATTCCAACAGGTGGACTTAATGTTGATTCATCATGTCAAGGCTGTGGCGTCTGACAGAATTTAGTTGTCTCATACTACACGTACAATGTAAAGTTATGCATTAATAAAGGCTTTAGCCATACTAGCACAGTGCCCACACAACCCATCTGGCTCTACGAAGGACTACACCTTGCTAATGAGGGTCTCCTCATCCTACGACTTTGAGATCTGTCTTGGGAATTCAAGCATGTTTTGCCATGTCCATTGTGATTACTCTCACATCAGTGGAGACTAACTGTCATTCAGCAGGAGAAATACATATTTGAATCTGGAGTATGTTTTTCTGAGATGAAGAAGACAGACAGGATTTCATACAGAAGTAAGCCCATTTGGGGATTTCTATTTCATCAATAATATACAAAACATGTCACATTAAAGCAAAAAAACCAGAACACAGCTCATCCATTATCTTTCTTAGCTGCTGGAAAAACTTTAGTCTTTCTACAATACTTTCTGTCTTCTGCCTTTAGAATAACTATCATCATGTGGCTCCAAAAGAGACCAGCTTTCTTGTTGGAGGCACAGGGTATCTCTCCTCCAGCTGTGATTTGTTCCTTTTTACCTGATCTGCTAGAGCTATTTCCAGGGTCACACTGTAAGCCAGTCCATCCTCCAAGTAGTGTTAGGAAGAAAGTAATCCCATTGTTTCTAGGATTATTTTTAATCTACCTCGTCCCAGAGATCCCCAGTTGTGACTCTGCCAAAGGAGCAGCTAGCGTGTGGGAGGCAGTGAATGAGGATTTGAAGGCAGAGACTGATTAAGATAACCTAGTCCCCAGACTCTGTACTCCATGCAGAAGTGGGGGAAGCTGCTGCAGGACTTCAATAGAAGGGAACAGGAACTGAGACACTATCCAGAGCCTTCCTTATTCCTTTATTCAACAA
Source organism: Polioptila caerulea (assembly GCA_013397295.1). Taxonomy (NCBI): domain Eukaryota; kingdom Metazoa; phylum Chordata; class Aves; order Passeriformes; family Certhiidae; genus Polioptila; species Polioptila caerulea. The sequence goes on from VYXF01008573.1 coordinate 95,243, forward strand.
GTCCTTTAGGACCCTTTGTCTATCTTCCATGATGGAACACACCAAATAATCTGAAACTTTTCACCTGATAATTCCTAAATTGAAGTATTTTGAATTATTTTCTTGAGGAAAGGAAAGAACTGCTGAGATACATTCAGTTCAAGGTGAGGAAATTAATGAATTCCACTCATTGTTCTTCTTGGAATCAGAATATCTTCTTACCTTGGCTTCCCTGGTGATTACTGTAACTGACAACATATTAAAAACCTAGCCTGAGTCCTTCCATGCTCCCATGCATCTTGACCTTCAATCAGAATTTCAGACATAATTAAATGCTTCATAAAAACAATTAAAATATTATCTTTAGCCCCAAGCTGGGGTCCTACCGATTATTTTGGCAATCCCATAAGGGAAGAATTTCTTTCTGAAAGTGACTTTACCAGAGCAAATTTGAAAGTGGCCAAAAGAGAGAAATGTTGAACATTTCATATTGAGGTAGTACATATAGCCAAAAGAAAAAAGTCACTACCATCAAATCCCTCACAATATTACCACTAGACATCAGCTTGTGTTTGATCTCTGTATATTGTTGTGTAAAAAATAAGTATAAAAGAAAAGTAGCTGTGGATATTCCACCATATTTGCAGTAAGTTTTATTCAATTTTCACAATACTAATTTTTTTAAGCAGTCAGACTTGACTTTAAAATAAAATGTTCTGAAGTCATGAACCAGGGGAAGCAGTGCATGAAGGAATGCTCAGATATTGTAAATGGTCTTTAGGTATTTTTCTGAAACTCTGTTTTATCCACTGGAAGTCTGATTTGAAACATGTTGTGCTTTGTGTGTCTGCAATTCTCAAATATCACATAGAAGTCAATATATCATCATATAAAGAGCAGATCAGCACATGTCTTACCTGTCAGTCCTGTCCAGTCCTTTCTTTCAGTTTTATTACTGCTGCTCTTGAGCCAGTGTGTGAAAACAGGAAGAGAATGAGTTCATTCAGGTATGGGCTAGATGGTTATGCTGTGACAATGCTTTCTTCAGCTTAAAGCCAACTATTCCCCAAAATTTCTTTCCTTGGTTCCTACACGTAGTAGGCTTCTTCCATGCATGGTATCTGCTGTTATCTCTGTTGCAGAAAATGAACACATTTGAATAATAAAATATAATTATTAGTCAGGTCTACTAAACTCTCTGTAGACTAACCCTGTGATCTAACTATTTTTTAAACTCATGCTATACCCAGGATTCTGCCAAATTTGCTAGCTTGGTCAGCCTTTCCCAGGAAAGGGAAAGACAGATGTTTTCAGAGACTCAAAAAACTCCATACTAAACAGTGAACATTTTTAAACTAATAAGTGTCTTCAGTAAGATGCAAATCCTAGACAAAATGTCTGGCTATAAAAAGACATATTTACATATATTTTAATGGCATTTAAAATAATTAAAACAAGAGCACTCATTTATTCAATCAGTCTCTAATTTGAGTACATGCATGTTTTGTGAAAATAGTTTTAATTTTTTACATTTTTACCAATAGATGGTGCTAGCAATTTCTACATTTAGTTAAATATCTGCACCCATTTTACTCAGCTCAGACCCACAACAATCCCCCAAAACCACTAGAGAGAAACAGTCTATCTGTGTGCCAATTAAAGCAGGAAATGCTAGTACACCCATATTCAGCATTTTACATATTGAAAAGGCTAGGAGAGCAGCAAAAAGCCATCGGTAGCTACTCACTGCAGAACATATACAGTATGCAAATGAGAAATCTGCTGTTTTCACTCCTCCACTGTATTTTCAAGATTTCTGGAATAGTCACATCATGTTTTGCTGTCCTTAGGGTGCATACTTTTAGCATAAAGGATGCTGGCATCAGTCAAATTAGCACCTCCATGAGTTTTCTACAGAACACAATGGAAGCTGAATGCCTTAAGCACAAATCCTGCCAAGTTTTTGTGCACACACCTCACTTTATGCGCTGAGAATAGGTCTGAAAAGTCCATCAAGATGTCCACAGTATGCAAAGTTAAGTAAATCTGAGATTGACTGTGACTTATATGAAAATTTGGAGTGCTTGGAATTGAATGTAGTGGCTCTTCATGGAAATGGTCGGATGTCTTCTGCAGCCGTTAGGAGGAAGAATCCAGAATGGAACATATTTCACAATACTCTCCCTGCCCTAGAAATTTCACATTCAAAATTAGCTGTTTAAATATTTCAGTTCTGTGGATTAGATTGTGTTTTATGTGTTCAGAGAAAGTATGTTCAAGGTCACTACAAGTGCATTTGAAAAAAAAAAAAAAAATAGACAAATAAGCGTAGGTAAAAACAACCTTGTCCACTGCATTTCCAATTTCCTCTAGAACTCTGGTATCTGAAAAAAAAAAACTAAAGAATGTTTCCAATATCTCATTGTCATTGGCTTTATTTTTCTTATTACTTAGAGACATTCTCAAAATATTTTGAGATAATTGAAACTCTGTTGCTCTTCAGAGGGAAGTTGTAGCCCTGTGCTCTCCAGTTGATTTCCACATGCAGTACACTCTTCAGTGTGAACTGGCTTTACACAGCGTGGAAGTAAGCTCCCTGGAATAACAGATTTTCACAAAGAGGTTGCAGCTTACAGACCTTGAGCTCATGGGGATTACAGTTACCTGCAATTTCCTTTTATGACCTCCACCAGCTTTGGGGATAATAAAAAGCAATTGCAGACTTCCACTATCTATACATATGTGTGTGTGTGTGTGTGTGTGTGTGTGTGTGTGTGTGTGTGCGCATTATATATGTAAGAAGTATTTTATATACTTTTATGTGTTATATTNAGTTTTTATAATATATTATTTTATATTTTTATATAAATATATATTTATATATATGAGTATGTAATATCCATGTATATAAAACATGAAGAAGCACGCATGCATACATTGCCCATGTTATTAAATGTGTATATGTCTAATATGCATATTATATGTATTGCATTATAAAACAAAGAATATTATATTCCCTGAATATTTAAGAGAATATCATCCTCTGGGAACATGTAGGGAGTAAGTCATGTAACTTTCTGCTGTTGTGGGTACTGACTTTTTTAATTTATCAAGACATTATTATGTTTATAATAAGTATAAGAGAAATATGAATTAGGAATTTTTACAGATCCATTAAAATAATCACAAATCTGAAAAGCTCACTCTACAAATTTCTAGCACTTCCATTTTGCACTGACATAATGGAAAATGCTTTGGTAGAGAGAAATGTGTTCTTGCAAACCCCCCAAAAATAATTAATATGGCCAAAAAGCCTACAATAATTCATATTTTATTCTCTTTTTCCTTCTGTCTCTTTCATTTAGCAACCAGGCTTTATTATATGAACCTTGTTCAGAAATTTCTGTGCTGTAAATGAATCAGTATGTTCTGAATCTCCCTGGACATGCTGCTTTTTTAGTTTCTGGATTATGTCAAAGACCCATGCATTCCTCAGATAGTTTGGGAGGCCCATTTCCACAGTCATTATTGTTTCCTCATGTAGAGGACCACTGATCATAGTAATACCTCAATATTTTCAGCTGTACTCTGTAATGTAGAATTTGTATTTAAAAAGCCAATTCATCAGCTCACTCCTTCTGTCTCATAAGTTCCCTTACAGAAGATCCTTGTGGTGTCATTTGCTTCTACTTTCCACAGAAAATGAAAAAGTCTCCTGAGCTGCTTGTGGAAGAATGTGGAGTTGTGAAAAAAGTTGGTTGCCTATTTTTCACTTGTTTAAGGATATCTTAATCTTCATTCAATAAAGTTATGACTCCTTAATAGTATACAAATATTTATCCCTCAACTGGAACATTGCTACCTTTTCTCACTAAACTGCAACCATTAAATTTGCTCTCCCATGAAGTAGAGATGCTTTCACTTCGTAAAGAGAGAGAGCACATAAAGAGTGACTTCAATTACTGTAGGTTGCATGGTGATTCAACACTGATCAAAATAACTGCTCAAACACAAAAATTAAAATCAGTTCTCTCAGCAGCATCTAAACTCAGATCCTTCATTATGGAACAAACTCTGTGAATGGAATATAAACTCGGTAACTCCTCTGCCACAGGGGAGGTTTAGGTTTGGATATTAGGAGAAGATTCTTCATCCCTGAGGGGCACTAAAACAGGCTCCCCAGGGAAGTGATCACAGCACCAAGTCTGCCAGAGCTCAAAAAGTGTTGGACAATGCTCTACAGCCCACAGTGTGATTCTTGGGCTTGTCCCAAGAATGATGGGGCAAATGATCCTTGTGGATCCTTCTCACTCAGGATTCTATCTAAATAGATGCTTAAAAAACTAAAATATAGAAAATATTTTAGTTTAGAAAAACTAAATAGATGTTTATCAAATACTGGATTCTGTCTCTTTAATTGTAGATTACAATAAATCCATTATTATGAACACTCTACATAAAAATGAAATTTTTTAAAACAGTCAAACTTTGGGTTTTTTTAACATTTAATTTTTTTTTAAATATTCCAAGTTCAGTATGTCTCTGGCAATGAGTGTATATTTTCATTCTTCCAATGTTAGCTTGAGATGCTTGGGAAGCTTTGGGTCAGATATCTGATCCCACATTTCAGAAGTGACTGAAGTTCTGTGGTTAAAAATTACTGCTATTAAATCTGGTTAAAAACTTAGTTGACCTCAAATAAAGAATAATTTCACCAAATAAAAAGACCTCAGAGCCTCAAAGAAATAAAGCACCAATTACCACACTTGTTTCACTGCTAAATTTTAGTCATCAAAGTACCTTCCAAACCATTTAGTAATTATAAACTAATTTGAATTACAGGCCACTTAGACCAATCTCCTGCTCAGAGTATTCTGAATGAGATCAGGTTCCTCAGAATCTTGCCCTGTCATATCTTGAACATCTCCAAGGACAGAGATATTGAGTCTCTTGAATATCAGCTTGAATGAGAAAAATAAATGCTTGTAAGCCAGACCAAGGGTATGGTCTACTCATTGAAGTTTTGAATACAATTGCTGGCACAATACACTATTTTCTTTCTGTAAAAGGTCATCTCAGAGGTGAGTTGAAGAATTTTTATTCCAAGATTCTTACTGTAGGTGTGGTGTCCAAGGAAATGAAAAGAATCAAAATCTAAGCCATTCCACATACTGATAGAGTCATGCTGGGAGGGTTAGATGGGATTGAAGCATGCGTTCTTCTAGCAAAGGTGCAAGTGCAGTAGGTGTCTAAATTCTACATCAAAGTTAAACTATATCTGATTTTCATGTATGTAATTAAAAATCAAAAAGAGTAAGAAAAAGCCTCTGCTAACAGACTGAAGCATTCTCTTTAAGGATCTATGTCTTTCATGTGAAATATTTTAAGGGTTGTCAAGGCAAAATTCAATTAACTTTAAACCACTAGTAGTAAAAAAGTGTGAAAAGGAGGGACGCAAGCACCCAAACTGCTTTGCTATTGATCAGATTTAAAAACTGTGAACACTAATAGAGAGCAAAAGATAGCTAGTCAAAAGGCACAGGGAGGCTGGCAGGTTTTTGTCTAACTTGTTCAAGTGTGGTGTTGTTCTTTCTTCAGCAGATAAAACGCATTCAGACATTTTCACAAAGGAAATTATATTGTATGACATTTTTTAAAATAGGATTAAAAGAGCTACTTTTACCACCAGTGACTGCCATTAATTGGTATGCTGCAAGGGAGCTGACACATCCCTGGATGGCAGATCTATTAAGTGTAGACTGCAATCAGTAAAATAGGTTTTCCAACAAATGACTTGTCAAAGCCTTGACACAAGAATTACTTATGCTTGCAGTCAATCACTTTTCCCCAGTTCAAATGCTCATCTGCCCCCACGCTAGAAACAGAAACACAGTGAAATGTGTTTGTCCATTTTTTCTTGATTAAAGTCCTAATCCATGGAATAAAACCAAATCAGTGAGTGTCCTAAGGATAGCCCAACAGACTAAAAAAAGCAGTGGTGTAGGAATACAACTTTCCAATTTTCTTTTCAAGAAGCTGAAGTTCCAAGACAGTCTCAGCTTTTCTGTGACAATAGATTTGATCAGAAAATGTCTTTTAACTGACAGCTCCACCACCAAGCTCTCTAGACCAGCCTGACTCCTTTTGATCTCCAGTCTTTCTGGAAATAAAATTCATTATCATGCTACCTAGAAGCAAGTGCACATGTTTTACCTGGATAAAATCTAGAAACATTCAGTGACACGGCTGCTATTCATTGTAGATGCAAAATGTTCACTTGAGAAACTCTCTTTTTTTTTTTTTTTTTTTTTTTTTTTTTTTTTTTTTTTTTTATGCCTTGGCTTAAGCACTGAATTTTAACTCTACTTTTTGCATCTGGAAGCCTGAGTGGATAGGAATGATCTATTCACTAAACTGCACAAATTCAAATAAGATAAATGTCTCTACTTACAGGGTTGCTATTTACTCCACTTTGTCACCCGTGGTGGGAAGTATTGTAACACAATTTGAAACAATAATACACAATCTGCTTTTAGGAATCTTTCTGGGGCACTTCAGGAGCAGTTGTAGTAAAGAACATGAAGGGATAGGAGTTACTTTTACAGACTTTAACCTTTAACCACTTATGTGTCTCTTGTCAGTTGAAGAGAAAAGACAGATTCAGAAGTCAATTCATTTCAGGATTTCTCTTTAGCTGGTACCTAAAAGTCCAGCCAGATACCTCATCACCAAACAGAGGCTAGAGAAAATGAACAGCAATCCTAGATTACTATCTTTAATGCTCATAGACCCTGAACCCCTGGGGAAAAAGAAGTCAAACGAAAAAACTCTAATGAAGTAGATTTACAAAGCTGACTTCACTGAGAAGCTCAGATTTTTCTAGTAAAGTCTCTTACAGTTTGAAGGATCTAGGTTTCTCAGATTCCTTTCCAATATCTTGATTTCATTTTTTTTCATACTTTTATTTTAAATCATAACTAACGCATGTAGCCCGGGAAAACTGATGATGATTTTTAACTGGCAGGCCCTTTTTTCAGGCTGAGAGGATTTATTAAACTGAAGGAAGAATATTATAATGGAATCAAAGTGATCCCTTGTGAAATTCTGTCACAAATATTACTGAAAACTCTGTTCAACAAATCTATGCTGTCCATAGATGCTTATTTACACAACTAGTACTAAGAATAGATTATCACTCTTGTTGAAAAATTATAACTCTGGGGACTTCTGTTTCCAAAGCATTGGATTTCTATGAGTTTACTGGTACTTTCCTTTTTTCCTGCTTGATGCATGAATATAAGATACTTAAGACTTCTGTAAAGTATTTGTATTATATCAGGGACTTTCCAATGAATAAATGAACTCTCCATAATATCAATAAAGCTAATAATAAATGGATTAAATATTGGCTAACTAACTGTTCTCAGAATAGCTAGTGAAGTGGAACCATCCTTGAACAAGGAGGTTGCTAACAATGTTTTGCAGTAATTAGTATTAGACCTGACCTTGGTCAGTGTTCCTCTCAGTGGTCTGGAAATAAATATAAAATCACTGCCTTTTCAAATGACATATGGATTTGTACTGTATCAAATAATGGTGGCTGTGTATTCATTCCAAGCAATTGAAACTGTTGACTGCATCAAACACTGTCATTAAATGAGTCCTAATATAGTTGAAGAAACAATTTATCTGAAACAGAATAAATATCTCCAAAATTTACAACTCCATCCTAGAAAACAAGGATTGTACAAAAAAATCTCTTCAGAGTAGAATAAGGCCAGGTGTGATGGTGTGATGGGGTTTTGAGCAACCTGATCCAGTGGAATGTGTCCCTGCCAGAGGGAACTAGATGATCTTTAAGGTCCATTCCAACTCAAGCCATTTTATGATTTTATGATCTAAAATAATTCAACATGAGCTGCCTGTGGGAGGCTGAAATAAATCAGGCCAATGAAATCCTAAGTGTTGACTGTCAAGTAGAGGCACGGCCAGTTATACACCTGTTCTTTTTATAAGCTTGTCCATACCAGTAGTTAATTGACATTTGAAGTTATTTCTGGGGTGTTGAACATTTGTACAGCAGAAAACTAGACAAGATGTGAATTAACTGTCGCATGCTGCAAAAGTCTGGAGAAGTTCTTTCATTAGAATGAAACCTAGCAGTAATTTCTTTCACATGTTCGTAGTTTGGCAGAAACATAAGTGACAGATATAATAGATCTTGTCTTAGAGAAAAAACTCCAAAGAAACACTGCTCAGAGTGCTATCTTTTAAATAATATATGAATGTATTCATAATAAAGACATGGTCATGTACCTTTTCTTGATTTTGGGGGTAACCTAAGCACTCACATTACATCAGCACTGACAACATTACCATGGTTGTCATGTTTTTGTAAGTTAATTAGACAAGTATCAAAACACCTTAGTGTCACAACAACATTAGTGTGTTATCTACACACAAGAGATCAGCAGGACAATATTTATTAGTCCTGGAGACACAAGCTAAGTGCTCTTTTCTAGGCCAAAGATTACCTCTTATAATTCATTTCACTTACAGCAAACTCCCTATTTATTACAGGCTTAATTCCTTTTTATTTGCATAGTAAGTGGGCTCCATAGAAAGACTCCATAGAAAATCGTTGGATTTTAATAGAGTATCATTTCCCAGTACAGAGATATATCTCAATATGTGACATTGCCAAGACTGATACTGGAAGGGTTTCTTCAACTTTGCTGCCTACTGTTTGAAAAAAGGAAGAAAACTTAGAGGAGCAGCAAAAGTGATGCAGAAACCAGACCAAGAAATACCTCTTGGGTGACATGATCCTTCTCTTACAAAAAGAAAGAGCACATTACTCACATTTTATATATACTCTATGTTCTTCATAAGAATAAAAAATCTAAAATGGAAGCCTATGATCTCATAGAGAAAGACATTGCTGGAAGTATCTGATAATTAAAGCTAGACTACTTTAAATTTCAACTAAACTCTTTTTGTTTTTAAACAATCAGTGATAGAGCAATGAAATTACATTACCTAAATACACTGTCTAGGAAAGGTGCCAAGTGCCATCATTCGATATCTTCTAAAGTGTAGTAGATAGCCATATGCAAGTGAAATATGAGCAGTTTGCATAGAAAGGAATAAAGGGATGAAGTTCGATGGCAATGGTCATATGGAAGTTTCCAGTAGATGTGGATGTGTCCTTCTGCACTTGAAAGCCATTATGTTCCTGCAAATTCATGAATTTTAAATCACAGAAGTAAGAGTCATGGGCAGAATATGATAGCCAAGATTTAGGAAACAGAAATCCAGCTGAGTGGCAAAGGTATAAATGAGTTTAGCTCCTTTCAGTCAAAATTGAAAATCCCATCAATATTATTAAGGATTTCAACTTCTTTTATTTATATTCATAAATATTGGTGGAATGTTTCTGAAATTTAAATTTTTGAAATTCATGAACTCTGTTGCACATGCCATTCAAACCCTCTAACTTCAAAATATCAGTCAGTTTAGATCATGATATCAGATTAATTTATTGACAAAAATTTGTTTTCACTGTTTGTGCACAGTACACTGGCAGCACGCACCAAAGCACCAGCAGACAGGTTATGAGATAGAAAGCATGACTGTATTTTGCACATGTGCTGTGGATCACTGTTATTTACTTCTGGGAATATTTATTTAGACAAAGATATTCAATGTTTAGAAAGGATAAAACCATTCAAAACACCTTTTTACTGTTTAACATACACAAGACCTGCAATTCACTAGAAACTGCCCTCAAATAAACATTACCTTCTCTAGAAAAAATACTTATATTAAGATTTCCAAGGAAAAAATTAGATTGTGAATTTAGAAAAAATTGAGTTTTGACATAATGAAAAATCAGAAAATTACTTCCTTTCTAAATTAAAAAGAAAATATTTATAATGTATCATGAATTCTTTCAAGTGTTACCTTGAGTTATCAATGTAACACTGGAACTTTCTTTTCCTGCTTTTAGTAGGAATGAGGATTTTGTTTTGTTGTGAGTTTTTTTAATTTGACATCTGTAGTGAAAGATTGTGCATTCCAAATGCAGATATCATAGCTTGTGGTATCTTTTTTTCTTTTTATTCAGGCTAGTATGAGCCAAATAATTGTGACCACAGGAGCTGACCCTGTTATATTCCCTAAACAGTCAGCTGAGAAGAATGGGATTGTTCTTCAGGCTCCTTTATGCTTCTTAGCTGGAAAATTTTCTGTAGTTATTAAAAACAAGATAAATTAGACCATTTTAAGCTCCAAATTGCTGCAGTTAGATTAGAAGTAGCAAACTGACCTTCAGCTTTGTTCAGCTGCTACATTTGCCTTGTGCAATGGAAACACATTCATAGCAACAGTCCTGGACAGACTGTGAACCCCGGGCATTTGGTCCTAATCCTGTCCCTCCCTTTGAGGCTCTGTCCTTGCAGAAAGTGCTGCTCTGCCCATTTTAAATGTGAAGTAGAAGAATAAGTAAAAGTAATAGAAGTGCTGAACCCCCAATACAATGGCTTGACTTGTGTGCAGATGTGTGTATGTGGACCCCAAAAGGGACACGGGGACAGCAGGACTCATAGTGACTTACTTGCAGAAAACTTTACCTTGCTTTAACCTATTTCCCCCAAACATTTATATTCTGCATGTATTTTACACTTAGAATTTTAAATAATATTTGGGGTTAGTTGAAAGACAAGCTTTTTTTTTTTTTTTAATACTCCTTTTTCGTGGCAACAAAATTTAGGGATGCAGGTGGTACCACAATGGGGTACTCAACAACACAAAGTGCATAACAAAATGATTAAAAAGCACTGGGAACCTAAAATAGGTGTCAGAGTTCCTCTGGTTAAAAACTTAAACTTATAGGCATGAATAACACTATGGGATTACAGGTCATGCCCTAAAAAGAAAATCATGAAATAATTTAATTCAAACCCAGTGCTTGTATCTATTCCAATTCACATTGCACTTCCTCATAAAAAGAAAACACTTTCAAGGAGAAAGCAAGAGGGAAATATTTTTCTTATCAATACTAAGAAATAGCTACTCTAAAATAAATTGTTGCTTGTATAGATACTACTTTTCTACATGTAATATTAGTGGTAATCATACTGGCAATTGTTTTTAACTGACAGATTCAGGGTGACTTCATTGGTTTGCACAGGCATTTTTCCACTTGGCTGGTAATGCCACTATAAAAATTCTTGATTGTATTTCCTTGCTTTTTGACATTGCATTCTGCATTTGTCATTTGTATGCATACATATGTAAACAGCTTCATGGCAAATTCTATTTGCTTACTCACCTTGAGTGACCTATAATGCACGTGATTGTAGGATATAGTAAAAAGCATAAGAATTTAATATGGCCACTTGTCCCAGAAATTATTACAGTCTTTAGGGAAAAAAAGGTAGGAGGAAATATATGAGTTTGGAGTTGATATGAAAATTTGAGAAGAAGGCATCAAAAAGATGAATAATAAGAAACATCACACAAACTCTGAAAAAATGCACAATGTTATTCTAATAGAACAGGCAAATGATTTCATTTTCCTCTAAACAAATGAACTCTTATGTTATGTACTTCCATGGATAGCTTTGAATTCTCAAGTGACAAGAAGCTGTGGAGCATCAGAATGTTATTTCCATGAAAGACCATGGCTGTGATCCACCACATGCTTATGTGGTCATTTACACTTGCATAAAAACACAGCAAAATTCTGTGTGATCACAGGTCAACAGAGTCCAGGTGCCACAAGCCAGTGGTTAAAGGAAAAACAAGGTTTTGAGAAGATTCCTCTTTGAAATGTGATCTGGAAGGGATGTGTCTTGATTTACAATCTCAGACACAGATATTTACTCAGTTGTTCCCTAATTCCTCTTCCAGTTGCTGACTTCAGAGGTGATGACTTCTTAGGCAAATTAGACCTTGAAATACTCAAAGAATCCCAGTCTGTCTGTCCTTTGTGACAGAATTATCCAGCATTGATTGTGACTATAAAAGCCATTTCTGCCTTGAATTGGGAATTTATCATTTTAAAAATACCCAGTTTTACATGTGCATCTGGAAAAACAATAACTTCATTAGAAATAGTTTTCTTCTATGTTTTTGCCCTCTGTTATCAAAAAGCCTACAAGGAATAAGCTATGTCTTTTTGTGCCCAACATCAATGTTCTAAGTTCCCTCCTCACTAAGTTTTATATCTAAGTTTCCATGTAATTAATTTTACAACCCTGTGATTTATCAATTTTTTTCTATTTTAAGATGCGTCCGTAAGGGTGTGTCCACTTAACAAGATGAGAGGTGTTCCTTTTGAAAACAGTCGGATAAAAATCAGCAAAGTTAGCAAGATCAGAATTTGATCTTAGAAGGTATATTTTTGTTCATGAGACACATCCTATTTTTCAGACTGCCTCCATCTTGTATTGCATCTTCTATAAAATATATTGAAATGGGAAGAGGAACAGTCAAGCATGCTTGTTTTTCATTTTTCTTGCGTAAAATTCTGAATTTTAAATGACACATTCCAAAAAAATTTTGAGACTCAATTTTGGGGAAAATCTCATTATGTTATTTCTGGGTATTTTTTTTATCAGAGCAAGGGTGATAAAAGCCCAAGGAAACATAAACAAAGAAAAAACCACAAAGAAACACACAAAGGCCCCTGAAAAGATCTCCATCGCTACTACCCCCAAAAAAACCATCATACCACCAAGCAAGGCAATACCAACCACGGCAGGATCTGAATGATATATCCTGGGGAATGCATCTGGACAAAAATTCCCACTCTGGCAAACTGTATAAAGAAGCAACTTCTTTTATGCATATCATTAGTCAGACAGAGATCACCCCAAGTTAAGGGACAGATGGCNTGTTATCAAAAAGCCTACAAGGAATAAGCTATGTCTTTTTGTGCCCAACATCAATGTTCTAAGTTCCCTCCTCACTAAGTTTTATATCTAAGTTTCCATGTAATTAATTTTACAACCCTGTGATTTATCAATTTTTTTCTATTTTAAGATGCGTCCGTAAGGGTGTGTCCACTTAACAAGATGAGAGGTGTTCCTTTTGAAAACAGTCGGATAAAAATCAGCAAAGTTAGCAAGATCAGAATTTGATCTTAGAAGGTATATTTTTGTTCATGAGACACATCCTATTTTTCAGACTGCCTCCATCTTGTATTGCATCTTCTATAAAATATATTGAAATGGGAAGAGGAACAGTCAAGCATGCTTGTTTTTCATTTTTCTTGCGTAAAATTCTGAATTTTAAATGACACATTCCAAAAAAATTTTGCAACTCAATTTTGGGGAAAATCTCATTATGTTATTTCTGGGTATTTTTTTATCAGAGCAAGGGTGATAAAAGCCCAAGGAAACATAAACAAAGAAAAAACCACAAAGAAACACACAAAGGCCCCTGAAAAGATCTCCATCGCTACTACCCCCAAAAAAACCATCATACCACCAAGCAAGGCAATACCAACCACGGCAGGATCTGAATGATATATCCTGGGGAATGCATCTGGACAAAAATTCCCACTCTGGCAAACTGTATAAAGAAGCAACTTCTTTTATGCATATCATTAGTCAGACAGAGATCACCCCAAGTTAAGGGACAGATGGCCTCTATGACCACCAAAGTCTCTCCTAAATATGCCTTCAAGGATACCTGGAATTTAAACTGTAGGTTAAGCAACCACAACTGGAACCTGAGATAACATAAAAGTGGTACTGTTGTCTGAGACTTTCAGAGAGGTTAAAAAAGTTAGGGAGAAAAAGTTATCAATAATAGAGGACATAAAGGATGACAGGCCACGTGAAAAGCCTACTCAGCAACTGTGCTGAAATAAGCTTGAAGTGGGTAAAAGGTGATTCCGGCAGGGGGACATCACAACGTGATCCCAACCCACTAACTCAGGAAACCTACTGACTCAAAAGAGAAAGAATGAGCATATGACTAATTAATATTAGAAGCAAGGGAGTCATTTAACCGACAGAATAAAAGAACTGTGTAGTTAATGAACATTCCTTCATTTGCTAAAATGCATAAATCCTGAAAATAGGAATGACTCCTGGATCCCCAATACTGAGAAGAGCAGGGTCGAAAAGAACCAATGGACAGCCCTCTCCCTCTCCCTCTCCCTCTCCCTCTCCCTCTCCCTCTCC
>VYXF01008573.1:109433-149534 GCA_013397295.1 Polioptila caerulea
CTGAGAAGAGCAGGGTCGAAAAGAACCAATGGACAGCCCTCTCCCTCTCTCTCTCCCTCTCCCTCTTCCCCCCTCCCTCCCTCTCCTTCCTTCTTGCCCCTCCTTCTCTCTCCTCTCCTCCCCCTCCCCACCCCCCACCTTTTTTTTCTTTCTACTTCACATCTACTGTTAAATAAAATACATATTATTGACTTAAGTATATGGACTTAATTGCACCTTTCTTCAGACAGAGGTATCTCTCGATAACGAACCTTAACACTGACACTGTGCAGTCATGAATCAGGAAGAAAATGAATGGCATCTAGTTCTGCTCTGGTTTTATAGCACTCCACAAGGCTGGTGCATTTGTGAATCAGCCAGCACACTTTGAAGCCAAACCTGAGTGAGTGACACAGGTAGCTGGAAGGGAAAGATGGACCTTTTTTAATTTTATTGTTAATGGCTTTACAGTATCTCCTGTAAGAGACCTGCTGGACACACACAACTCAATTATACCATCTACTCAAAGCCACAAGTCTATAAAGGCTTCATTTAAGAAAAGGGCAAATTAGCTTGCAATAGTCGGGGAGCTACAGATATTAATTCATCTGTTACTTTGATATTTGATCAGTGTACATTTTCTAACCATAAAAATAAATTTGTGACACTGGAATCATCCTTTTGGGTATTTAATACTCATAAAGGGCTTGATTTTCTTTAATGGAGTTGCCTCCTTTCTGAACTCTCTGAATCGAGTGACCTGATTTATATTATTTTCTATTGTTTGCGTACTCTAAAGTGTTTATGGTAGAAAAAAAAAAAAAAGATGGAAGATAGCCATCTAATAAGATGGGACTGTTTTCTTTTCTTTTGTGCATCCTCTCTGTGCTTATCTTTTATATCAAATTTCAGAAAACAGAGCTGGAACATTTCTGTGTGGAGAATAAGTAAAAGCATTATAAAGCTAATGGCTGCATCTGTATCTTTAACTCAAATACAAGGACATAGCTCCAATGGCACTGTCCTACCTTGCTCTTGTGAAGTCATTTATTATGCATGTGGTCACATATACTATAGATCAAATCAGTAAGATATCTTTGGGACACAGTAATGCATCTTCCTGTCTCGTTTTTTCAGATTTGGTTTGTTTGCTATAGATGCTGGTTGTTACAAGGTGCCAACATCTCATTAGATTTTACTTAATATGATTATTTTAGTGTCTTCATCATTGTCCTAATAATCGGTCTAACCTGATTATTTTTCACTACCAACCTCTGAATTTATGTTTGCTGTTAAACAAGAAAATATAAAGACTGGTGAAAAAAAGAAAAAAAATAAAACTGTCAAGGAAGAACCATTTTCTGTGCACCTTGCTGATTCCTATTGGTAAATGCATAAAGCATCAGCAAACTACAGAAATGCCTTATCAACCTTTTTGAGACAGTGACAGAATTACATTAATGGTTTTGTTTTTTTTTTTAATTGTATATTTTCCCCAGTCTATGTCACATTTATATGGTACCAGGACTAATAGAAGCATTTATAACAGGATGCACCTTTTAGTAATTAGAAAAAGATATGTAGTAAAATATAAGATACAAATATTTCATGATATACTGCTGTGCCAATGAGTCTTCTTGTCCAATTAGCATAGGAATGGCATTCCTGTCTATTCTAGCTCATGGGGAAACTGTGACTGTCAGCAAAAGGTAAACTGTGCCTAATCTCAGTTTGAAAATAGACTGCATATATTCTGTATGGAAATCAGTAAACTAACCTCTTTGCTTTGGCTAAAAATATGATTCCATATTACTGAACCTTAAATATGCCTACATTTTTCATTTGGGATAGGAATACATCTGCCAGTAAAAACACTCTAAGCTTGTATTTTACATGCATAAAAGCTTTGTATTGGAATTCATATTCCAGTGTGACATTCATTCTTCCCACCATACAAAGAACTATATGGTGGGTTAGAGGTTTGGATTTTGCAGGGTTTTTTGGCTTTTGTGTCTCCTAAAAAATATATATCCAAAATATTATGACTGATAAGAACTGCTAAGTCTGATGAAAAAATCACAACTTACTCAGTTTGATTTCCTAAATTAAAAAGACAGAGAACTGAACAATCCACCCTTGCAAACACCGGCAGGGCACCCAGAAATTATTTCACTCTACCTATGGGTAGGGTGAGTGTTAGCAAAGGGTGCAACCCCTCTATGCTCCTGCATGTAGACTGCACAATAGGCAAGTATATGAGCTGCTTCTTTCCAGGAATCCACAGCTCACAAGACATTCTCTCTAGAAAATGAAGCTTGGATAAACAGGACACCACACTAGAGTTACCTTATTTTATAATCAGAATGAGTACAGGCAGGAAGACTGGAGCTGACAGAATCTGTGAGGAATGACTTGAATGTGTCCCCTTTCATCTCTTCAGACATCTGAATTTTATATACAATGTTATGAGACACTGTTTTCCTCAATGATTGGCAGTGGAAAGGCAACAGAAATATTCAGGCTTACATGTGTTATATAGGGCTATACATGGAGGTAGGCAAATGGGCAGGCTTATTTTGCTGGGCTTCAAGTTGGAGGTTATTTTGGTGAGGAAAGAATTAGCCCTTTTTTATGCACCTTAGAAATGATGCTTAATACATGTCCTAAGGAGGTGAGACACTGAAATACTGCATACATAGGTAGACAGGACATTGGGTGATAGTGGTGTTCTGTTAAAACCAATTCTTAAATGAGGAACAACATTCAAGACTTCATAAATCACCCCCAGCAGCGCAAACCTGTACCCCAAGCCCCAGAAGCAGCACTTGCCCTATACCTGCATTTCAAAATGTTTCCCTAAGCAGCTGTTCCTGAAGGGAAAACATAGACAAATCTCAATGCCAGCTTGAGGAGTTTGAGTTAGGTTTATGTCTGGACACAATCATCTGAAAAGTCTTTTCCAACCTAAACGATTCTATGATTCTTTAAAATATTTAAGGACTCTTGCTAACCCTGGATACACTAGAGTAAAAATATATTTCTCATGGAAAGTATCAGTGAAGGAGATATTAAGGTCTATAGCTGCTTCTTCTATATAATATTACTGCAATAAGCAGAACTGCCTGAGGGCCACAGTAAGTCTGGGTTTTTCATAGGTTTAGCAAGTCATAGATATACTGGCATGACCATCCTAATCCCTGTCTTCTTTTTTGATTCGTCTGGGGGAAAGGAAGGATCCTTTAAAAAGTTTTACACAAATCCAACCTGCAGGCATGCTGCACAGGTTGCAATTTTAATTTTTTTCAGAATCTCTTCTTAAAAGAACAAAAAATACGCTGTTAAAGCTATAGATCTGATTTCTATGTGTCATTGGAAATAGACTGCATTTCAAAGGGGAGCATATAAGAGGAGTCCCTTAAGAAAGCTCCATGGAGTTATAATCTATCAAAACACTTCAAATATGAAGAGGTGCCTTCCAGAAGAAAAGAACATCCTCCATTTCTACATTTTGTAGATGAAATGTTTATTATTTGGCTTAAATGACTTTTCATTTCACTGATTCTCTTGTATGCTGTAGCATATTATAAAGTAAAAAAAAAAANTAAAAATAAAAAAAAAAAAAAAAAAAAAAAAAAAAAAAAAAAAAAAAAAAATCAAACCAAACAAAAAAATAATCTTATTCATAATAAGATAAATCTAATAAAAAACCCCAGTTGACTTCTCCACTTCATTTCGCTGGTAAGTATTAAAGCCATAGTTTCAAATATCAAAATCCGTCCCCAAGTGATTCAGGTGATTGACTGTGGTTTGCTTATACTATGCTGTGCTCAGGAAGCAAACTGAGTGTGACTCTGAATAGAAGAATGTTCACTCCATTGGCCCTATTGTCAAAGGCTTCCTGCAACATGCAAACATGTCATGCAATGCAGAGTTGTAAATTTACATGCAAATTGTCTTGGCAGCATTGCCCAGGTGCTGGCAGTGGTGGGCTGCAGAGGTGTCCTACATGAGCAGAGGAGCAGGCTGCCCTGTGCCAGACACAGCCAGCTCCAGATGGATCCACTGCAGCCCCCAAGCCAAGATGGTGGTGTCACCAGGGAAGTGTGTATAAAAAGGGCAGAAAATGCTGGGGAGAGAGAGGGGGGCAGGGAAAATCAGAGCAAGAGAATGAGGGGATACCAAGCTTTAGGATGTTGACACTCTACTCCTCTACGGGACAGGGACCCATGGAGCAGCCACCTGAAGGACAAAAAAAAGGTGAAAACAGAATCACAGAATCACTAGGTTAGAAGAAACCTTTAAAATGAGAGGCTACCAGAGCTAGCCTTGACCACAGCCCTCCATGTCTCCCTAAAGGGGTCTAACCTGTGGCAACAATGGTGCAGGGAGGAGACATATCTGCAATGGAGGAGTAAAGTTGAGCCTGGAAGCGAAGATGAGGAAACCCGCAACTGAAAGGGGTGGAAAGGTGTTTTCACTGTGTGTGTAAATGCTTGTTTCTCTTCTGGTTTACTGCTATATCCTAATATTCTAATCAGTAATTTTGTTGTGGAGAAGTGGGTGCACTGTTTAGTGAGTTCCGCAGTGTACATAACATTTTAGAAGGTGAAAGGGGTTTCAGTACAAAGGAACACCCCTGTCTTTTTCATGTGCATGTTTCAGAAACAGAATTAAACCTGTTCCCAAGAGGAATTTCTTAGAACAACTTTTCTTTCCATTTCAATAAGACAGAGGAAAGACATTACTTACAACATAGAGTAATCTATAATATTAACAGCTGTCAGTGCATTAAAAGTACTTCAAGCAGTTGTCTTTAGCTGTCAAGATTTATAAGGATAAGACATTGAGGGTAGGGAGAATTACACAATGGGAGCAAAAGCAAAACACTTGCTCTGACTCCATAAAATCAGGAAACCCTGAAAGAACATTTTGTCTGTAAAGCATTTAGGATCTTGATTAAAGCCATTGTTTACAGCCTAGCAAAGACACTATTATATCAGCAAGGCCAGTTTCACTATCACGCTCATCAACACAATACAGCCAGCAGGGACATTTTGAAAGGTCTCTTCAGTTAGGCCCTAAAGTGGTTTCGGTATCTATTCTTTAAAAATATGATCAAAAATGTATAAAAATAAACCCCTATATTTCATGCTGATGTGTTCCAGTGCATTACTGTCAGACTTTAACCATGAAAGGAATAACCCTTTTGTGCAAAGAGAATAGCTAAAAGAAGATTCAGGGAATAATAAAAGAAGATTCAGGAAATGGTTATGAAATATTGTGTTTATCCAGCAAATATGAATGCAGCTTAGGTCTAGGCATTAGCCCTGCTGATCTTCCTAGCCCATTAAAAATTAGCTTAGCTGGCAATTAGACAGACTATGGTTGCTTCCTCCTTGAAACCCTCCACTGGCCCTTCAGCAAATCATCTCACAGACTCTTGTCCTTGCTTCAAGGTCCTGTGATGAAGGGCAAGCTTCAATTTACATTTCATGTCTATTTCTGCCATCAGGAACACCTACCTTGTATGTGAATTGCACCGTCTTCAACAGAAAACTCTCAGATGGTTTGAACTGTACACTGTTTGAACTGTACATCATCCTAATATCAGTCTGAATGACCAGTATTCACCCTTCCCTTCTAGACTGAAAGCTGCTTGAAGCACAAGGATGGATTATCTTGGAGAATATTTGTATTAGTGCCAAGTGACTAGGGCCTACATTGATAGTTGTATGGCATTTTACTCCCACAATTTTAAGACCAAAAACCTAGAGGAGAAATCTATGTCTGTAATTTTCTTTTTTTTTTTCTCTCAAACAAATATGTGAGTAGAAAGTTCAGACGAGAAAAAATGCTAATTGTTGGTTGATTTTACCCTTTTTACTTATAAAGTGAAATTTCTCACCAAAATGCGGGGTTTGAACAGAGGATAAGTTTATTCCAAGGATGCTTCTGAAGGAGTTTTAAGAACAAGTCCAACCGCTTCAGTGCAGTGCTTCTTCTTCAGGGTTTATATAACCTGTAATGTTAATTATCTGTGTAAATGTAACTTCCACTGCAAGAGCGAACTCCAATACTGCTTTTGCAACGAAATACACATTTCAGCTATATTTGGAAAGTCTGTATATGTTGCTTTTAAAAACATATAAAATGAAATATTTATGTATTTGAGAGTTTGTGTCAATTCAATTGCATTGTAGTTACAAATTTTCACTAAAACACTAAATAAAATTTTGTCAAGTCCATAACTCCATTTTAAAATTAAGAACCTGTACATCAGAGTGTACATTTTTCCTGCGTTCATGAAAGATTTCAACCAGTTATCCTTCTTATTCTTGAAGCACATGCTTTATATTGCTTTTTCATTCTTTATTTTAGTTGATGATTTTCTGATGCTTACACATAAATAATGGACGAATCTGCAAGGTCTGCAGTGCATATTCCTCATTCTAATAAGAAAAAGTAAAAAGGGGATTTTTGCTTTATTATCTCAGCATAAGTGAAATTGTTTCATTTTACCCAGGAGTGTCCTGTGTGTACAAGACCCTGAGGGACTTAAATTTTTACTATTTTTACTTGGTAGGATTATTTAGCAATCTTTAAAGTATCACAGTATCGTCAAGGACAAACAAGAAGACATGAGAAAAGAATTCAGAATTTAGAACATATGCATGTGCTCTGCTAATTGTTATAAAGTGAAAAACTACATAAAAAAGCAAGTATCCGACTCATTAATGGATCAACATGCAACTGTTGCCAAATATAGCATATAATTAATTACCATTAATATGCAAATGCTATTGGGTAAAATGACTTGATTTAAAGTGAGACGAGTGATAGCTGCCAGGATGCTCTAGAAGCTGAATGCTTTGTATTTCTATCAAGAGAAGAGCAGATGCATTCATCTTCCAGACAAAAACCTTAGCTACTTGAAGTAAAGGACAACATTGTTAATATCTGCTTCATATTCTAGACAGGATCACTCTAAATGCAATTATCTGAAAATTGTAACAAATATCTTACTGACAGATGATTAACTGCTTATTAACTGTATCTGTAAAATCACAAGGTGCAAAAAATGAAGCAGAAATGAAGGGATGATGAATAAAATAATACACTAGCTTTATTAAAATATTGTTTGGAAGTCAGAAATAAGGAGGAATATTTACAACTAAAAAGGAACATTAAGGAACATTTCCCTTGTTTTGTATTATTCTGCTTCAGTTTGGACGTAATTGCAACAAAAATGCATGCCATTAGTCATTGTCTCATGTTTTCCTGTAATAATAGCTTGAAATGTTTTAAGAGTAATAACACCTTCAAAGTATAAAGGATTAATCTCTTTATGTAGAGGTCTAATGTGATCCCAGTTAAAGAAATTGACATAACTTAATTTTTTTGTATTTGTTTGATGAATTGAATTTGACCATCACTGTAATTTTCTCTCCTGTGTTTGTTCATTAGAAGAGAGTAACAAATATTATTTTCTGATTCAGAAATGAGACAGTAACTGGACAGATATTCTTTATAAACAGGTCCTAAATGTAAATAATGACAATTACATCTACCCACACACCCCTAATGTTCCTATGGACTGCTTAGAGAGTGAAAATACAGGCAATTTCAGGGAGATCTAAAGGACTAATACATGGATTAGTTCCCTTAGTAATCAAAAACCCATTCCAAGTCAAAAGATGTTATTATGAAACTGTAAACTTAAGCAAAGAAAATAATAAACAAAAAGAGTTTGTTGTTGTGTTCCGTCACCAATTCTAAAAAAATGGCTCGTCATCAATGTGGAGATAGAGACATTATTCAGAAATGTGTAGTCTATACCAGAAACTGATAACTTTCTTAATACAAAAAAAGAGAGACAATATATCCTTATGCAAAACTGCTACTTATCTCTCAAAAAATGAAAATAACCCTATTTTATATCACTTTGGTGTGCATTAAAGCAAAAACTTTATTTCTAGTTGTTTCCAAAAAAGAGATATTGTGGTGAATATTATGAGAGGCATTTTCAGAAGAAACAGTCCCATTTCTTTTCAGATTAGCTCTTGAAAATTTTTCATAGGTATGTAAACTCTTCTGAAAGCATATGTCCATTTTATGACACATGCTGCTTATTTAAATTATTGAGGACATTTTCACTGACAGGTGACTAAGAACAGTTGTCCCTTTACTCCCTTGCAGATTTAATTTAACTCATCACACATACACACACACATGCAAGGTGTGAGCAGGTTTCTCACACAGAGACAATCATGCGCTCGTTACTTGAAATAGTCACAATCATAATTAACTCCTACATACCTATACAGTATTACCAACTTTTGCTTGATATTGTAGACTATACTGAAGGGTTTGATTTGCTTGTATGTTTGTTTTTTTTTCTTTTCCTCTGAGCTCCTGGGACTTCACAGAGTCCCTCCCTGTTCCTGGCGTAGTGTCTGTGTAAAGGCAAGCTTCTCTAGCATCTTCATGGCTCTGAAGTCACAGATTGTTTTTTTACCTCTGTGACCAGAGAAATTAGTTTCCAAAAGAGGTGTAATCCTTACCGGGAATTGTAGACATTGGTAAGGAATTACATTTAGGTAATGGAATTTTCTGTAACAAGGAACATTTAAAGGAATAACAGAAGTCATATCATACACATCGGATCAAAGAAGCAGCTATCCAAATTTTGTGTACCTGACAGAACCAATAACAGATGTCTAGCAATCACTGCAAAGGCACTCCTTAAGATATACATCAAACCTATAGCAGTTAGGGACACCACATAGAGAGGTACTACTCTTGCTGTGTAACTGTCACTGTTTTCTTCCTTCATGAATGTGACACTCAGTTACTTACAGTCAGAGTGTGTCTAAGTTCCTGTGGCAGAGAAATCCATGGGATAGCTTCACCTGAAGTATCTCTTCTTTTTCCTGTTTAGAACTTCAGCTATACTTGTCTTATCTGATGCTCCCTACATCTTGTATTAGAGGAGACAGTAAACAATCTTTCCCTTTACCTTCTCTCTGACACTCCTGACATTCTGCCATATCCACCTTAGATCATTTCTCTTCCAGGTCAGACTGCTGTATTTAAACAACCTTCTTACAGAAGTCATGTCATACCTTTGATCATCCTTGTTACCCTTAGCGTAACTTTTCTTGTTGAAATATCTCTTTTCTTACAGGAAGGAACCAGAATTGCTCAAAAATATCTAAGATTTGTTCCAATTTTTACTCTGTGAGGTCAGGAGATTTGAGCACTACCATCCATTAGATGTGGTTATATTCCTATCCCCTAGTATACCAAGCCTGTCACTCTAGTGTGAGATATAGTAAGGCATGTTCTCAAGTAAGAGCATTCTCAGCAGACTTTCAAATCTGTCAGAGAGCAGAACTTCACAGAGTCCCTGCTGTATAAAATCCCTCAAGCATTTTAGTGTGTGTGTGAATGTGTCCGTATACATATACATGTATATGTGTGTATATATATATGTATACATATATCTATATATATGCATTACTGCCTTGATTTCTTCATCAGGTTTTATTCACTGGAAATCTTGGAGATTGCTTCATCAGGAGTTCATGGTTAGAAGTTCATGACCAGTGGCTGAAGATTCCCATTACTTTAACCAAAGGTCTGTGGTTTCAATCCTGATGCAAAGCTATTCAACAAAGCTAAGGAAAGGAGGTGTAGAAATTTCATCTCTTCACCCAGGCAGCATGTTAGTTTAGCCTTTCCCTGAATAAATATGCATAGGATTACAAAGAACACAATTTCATACGAGGATAAAATATGGCCTGTATAATCCACTCCAGCAGCCTGGAGAGACTCCTCAAAAAACTAATGCAAAATTCACTTTTTGGATAAAATCATGATCTTTCCGCAAAACTAATCCATGGAGTACTCAATTCATGTAAGAGGTACATGATACACAAGCAGGCTTCCAGGTACAAAAGTGCTGTCCTCCAGAAGACAAACTAATTTCCAGAAGGGCCAGAAAAGTTGAGCCATCTAGCAGGATGGTCTAGATTTCCATCAACTCTCAAATAAACTAACAGCAGAATGAGGCAGAGACACTGACAGGCCACTCTCTCGCACCTTCCCCAGGGATGGGACTATAAAAGGCTCTTTTGCACAGTGCCAGTTCTTGTGTAGCAATGATTCCACGAGCTTGTCCTGGGATAGCTGCAATCCTCCACAAACAAGCTGTGCAGTCACAATGCAAGAACGTACTCCCACACACAATCTGCACCCTTTTGAGTGGGCAAATAAATAGCAAACAACAAACGAATAATATAGGGCAAAATTCTGTGCATAATAACTATATATTAATGTTCAAGAGAAAATTATAAAATCATAAATAAGGGAAGGGAAGGTAGTGCCTTCTATGATACATTGCATCTCTTTTCTTCATAAATATTAACACCCTCTGGAAATCAAATTTGTGTCTGGTGGAAGTAAACTTTCGAATTTGTTCATAAACAAAACCACTGTTGAAGAATCTTCGTTTGAGAAGTGGTGTTAAGACAAGTGTTATTCTCTAACTGAGTGATTTTCATTTTTTAGATCAAGACAGCTTCTCCAGATTTCACAGCAATTTTGCTATTACTTCTTTGTCTCAAGGAAGGAGCCAACAACAGTAACATTTAGACAGCCTTAGAAAGTGTTTACATGGAACTCTTGGCATCACTGGGGTACTGAAGCAGCTGTACTCGGCAGAACAAGGCAAGACTAAGCAAAGGTTCTCTTTCAGCCACAAAGATCTGGTTATTCCATAGGGAACCTTATGTTTCTTACCTTGAAAATATTTTTTGTGAAAAAATATTAGTAATAGTAACATGAATACTACTAATAATCATGTATTAAAAGAATATTATGCAGTATGTCATTACTTTAATGGGAAACAAATACATTCATACTCAAATACATTTTAGATATCATGCATTTGGAGTAATTTTAAATACCCTAAATGGTGTTTGTGAGGAAACTTAAGTTCAACATTAATTCTAATCTTCTCTTGCAATTTATGTTGTTTGCCTAGTTTTCTCACTTTTCTCATTGACAATTAGTGTAATGCCCCAGAGATTTTCCTGCTAAGTGCATATGAAACCTGGCAAGGACAAAAGGACTTAAAAAAGATTAGCATACTATATGATGCTTAATATATAAAAAAACCCCACCATCCATGTAACATAAGTTATTTTATGAAACCTGTTTTCTCTTACAATAAACCTAAAATTACAATACACAAGATATTTCAGGACAGATGAGAAGTGTGGGTCAAGAGAAGAGGAAAATTAATAAAATACTTGGAATCTTTGCATCAAAATGAAAAATGTATATTTTAAATATTTTCTCTCACTGTTACAAATATAAATTAAACGACTAATTTTTCCTACTAATGGATATTTTATTGTTAGAGCTTTAAGCATATTTAGCCATTAATATATGACCCTCTAAATGCAGAGCTGCGTGGTCTCAGTAAAATTGACTCTTTATGGTGAAAAATTTCTAAGAGAAAAACTTTGGTTAGAATTCTTCATTATGGTTTTGTTTATTTTATGGGAATATTTCTAGAATTTTCTCAGTAGTTTCAGTTGAGTAGTTGAGTGTAAATATATATTTATGAAACAAGAAAACAACATGAAAAAGACTTATTTGCAGAAACAACATTCTTTCATTTATACTTTTGTTCCCTGTGTGAGCAATTTTGTAAATTCAATGTTCTGAAATTCAAATTCCAATTTTATTATATATTAAAACAAAAGTTCTCCAAGGGTGGTTGTATATGTATGAAATTTCCTTATACCCTCAGCACATTTTCTGTACTCTTGCCTATCTTTTCAGATCTGAACTCATCTCCCAGTAGACACCATTGCTACTTCTCTCTGATCTTAACTTTGATTTGGAGAGGTGGCATGAAGCATATGTTTCCCAGCTGGATATTCTGTGGAGGAATTTTTATCTGTTCATTGCATTCAGTTCCAAGGGACGTTAAGGTCCCATGAAGGAAAAGATCATCATGAAGAACTATCTGGCTTCTCTCTTCTCATTTTTCAGCACCAGAATCAGAATGTTACTTACTTAAAAAGCTTTAACTAGTGTCAAGCCAAAACTATGTTTTTCTCTTTCTGGATCTGATCCAGAGAAAGAGTCACAGATTCAAATGAATACAACTTTCAGAATACAGGACAAAGAAATGCTTCAGCTAAAATACACATTTCCTGTTATAGGAAAAAAAATGCTTCTTTAATAAAAATAAACATGTTTTTGAAAGTCATATGAAAATGAAAATCCTTACATTGTATCACATAAGAGAAGAAAATAATTGATTGGCAATTTGTTTGTGTTTCATATATGATACATATGGAAGAATAATAAAGGATAAGCCAGTAAAACTCAGAAGTTTTCTTCTCTTCATTCATTTTTCCCCATAAATTTTTGTTAATTTTCTTCTTACAGTTATTTTCATAAAATCAAAGAAAAGCTTAATAATAATAAAAGGGAACTGCATATTGCAAAATTAACAGGGCTAGAAGATGCATTACTTAAATGAAAAGTATTCTTTCGTAAATAAATTGTCTTCCTTTCAAAGTCAAAGCACTATATACTCTGACCTATAGTATAGCTATACTGCTATAACTATGTTTCTTTTTCTTTAATGTTAAGAGAAAGGTGTAAGTTAAAAAGCAAAACCAAACAAAAACCTTTCAACCAACCACAATGAGATTTTTCAAGATTTCTTTTTTTTTTTTTTTTTTCCCAGTTATCTCATTTAAAGCTCTCATCTTGCCTTGGAAAAACACTTGATAACAGTTGGAAGACCGAAGTATGCAGAGAAGTCAAAGTCAGGGGATGTATACTCTTTATCATCAAGTATTCCATGAGCCACTTGGGAGATTGTCTTGGCTGTGCCATGAAGAGCAGGGTCCACATCGGTTGGGTGAGTCCTTTGGAAAGCATACTCTGCTCCATGGCAGGTCCCAGAAGCTAAACATCTTTCTTGGTAGACTCCAGGGAGGCCACCTGCAGGAAGCCTGTGCCTGCCAAAACGTTGGCTGGAGAATGGGAGACAGTCAATTAGAGCTGGTTTTTACCTTGTTGTAGCTCAACAGTGGGAAAAGCAGAAAAATGCAAGGAAATTATAGGGCAAGTCCAGCCAGAGGTTTCAGGTGTTAACATTTCACAAGATTCTCAAATATTTAGTTTAAATTATTTAATGAGAAGTTCAGTAAAACACCTAATGTTATATGATTCTCATTCAAAATTGAAATTTCTGAGGCTTAGCTATAATTAATAGCCAGTACCTGGCTTCTATATCTAAGAATAGCAGCAGTTTCTCAAAGCCGTATATTACTCAATTGGAGATGAAAAGCTCAGTCCTGCTGTAGGGATTAGCACTTTATGGTTATATGGATACTAAAAGAACCTTAAATCAAATGTATTCTGGGGGGACTGGTACTGCATTAGATATATAACTATATTATAAAAGACAACAAAATATTTTTAAGAGGTACATGAGTTTAGGAGAGGCTTTCTCTATTCAGGATTTTAACTTGAATCCAAGCCATCAGCTACAGCCCAGCAGCTTTGTATTTACTTTGTATTAATGGAAGGAGATGTCTGATGCATTTTTAACAATTCTACATGGTTGAATAGGTTTGGATAAATTCAGCTGGTTATTCATACCACTCCCATTTTAAAACTTACTAAAAAAATGTTAATGTCTGTTAGAGACATTAACATTGCTTCAATTTTCCATCATAGTTTTTAATAATTTCTCTCCTATATTTTTGATCAAAAATGGAAATACTTAATTTTATTCTAACAGTCCTTTAAAGTCACTTTATAGTCCATGCAATAGATATTTGAGAAAAGCTTTCCTAGTCCTTTGGGGAAGTCTGTTCCTTCTCTCTGAGCTCTTTCAAAGCTATTGGTTCAAAGGGACTCAAAGGCATTGTGAAGGCTGATGATTTAAAGACCTTATTCCTTATTTTCTGTTAATGAAATAGAAATACCACATTAAAAGGATCCGTAGCTCTCTAATGCTACAGCATGGGAAGTCACATGGACCTTAAGGGAAAAAATGAAGAAAGAGGTTTATTTCACACTAAGTATCTGATATGGGTGGTCTGAATGACAGGTGACCCTCAGGTAATATTCACCAATCATTCAGAGATGTTAAACTACTGAATGATGTCTTCTAAAATGCACTTATATTATTCAGAGTTCTGGAGTGGATATATTCCCCATCAGCTAGCTCTAATTTTTTTGTTTTAACAGTTTCATTTAGAGAGATTAAAATTCAATGGGATAATTAGCCCACTTAGAGCTGCGAAGACCAGCTCAGTTAATTTTGCTTGTAATTCAAATTGAAATTAAAAAAGCATCCTAGGATTGAAACTAATTTTCTGGTAGAAGTTTTTTGTCTCTTTTATCATAAACTCTTGGCTGAGAGGGCTGCAGAAGCAAAGAAGCAAATGGAAAGGACTCATCATGGACTCTCTCCTCAGCAAACACCTGCATATACCAGTGGTCATCTATAACTGTTCTCTAAAGCCAGGAAAACAATAATCTGTTACAGAAAAGTTCCAAAATGAAGGCATTTTAATGAAAAGCAGTGTTTTTCCATGCAAATATAGATTCAGAAATAATAACTAAATTTTTATTCCTCAAGTGTCAAAAAGGTGGAAGATTTTTAACATTGTTTTGTAGTATACTGGCTCATTATGTTTCATTATTGAACACTATTCTTCGTTCTTTAGTGCACCATCTGTTCATAACACTTTCAATAATTGTGTCCCATGTATATTAGTCTATAACAGAAAGTAAAGTTTGCTGATAATTCCCAAGGACATTGTTTTAAACAGTAACCTGATATACACATAAGAAAGTGTCAACATTTAACTGTTGGGAATAAGGTAGTACACTTGGCTGGATACTCTGTGCAGAACCTGATTTTCTCTAATATGACACCTAAACTAGACCATGTGTTCTGGAAAAGAGCCAAAATCTAGGTCAAGATGTAAGATGATGACATTTGTCAGAAATTATGTGATTCAGTGTTATAAACCTAGTAAAGAAACAGAGCAAAATATAAATTTCAGACATAATAATTTGGTTATTCTTTGACAACTGAACAAAAGATAACTTTTAATTGAAAGAAAATATTGGATTATTTAAACCATGTCTAGAGTAAAAACGCTGTTTTTGCAAACAACTACAAAAATGCAAACATCATTTTGCCTAGGTAGAAGTATTCATTCTTTCAGCCTATTGCACTAACATAGAATTTTGGGTTTAGCTTTGTTGGAACCCAGAATGCAGTGAATATTTCTCTGCATGTTTTAAAGGATCCAAACCCTCTGACCAATACTAATTTTGGCCTTTGTCCATAGAAAGTGCTTCCTAGGCTTTTGGGATGAGACAGAATTTTCAATAATGTAAATTAAATAGTAGTGTACTTTGGAATTTATCACAGGATGAGAAATGTAGATTTTTGGGTTTGTTAGAATGGTAAGTAGATGAAGACAAGATGAAGGATCCTTGTCATTTTTAGGCTTCTTTCTCCTTCTTCATCTACTCCATTTTCTTTAGTGCTGGGGACACAGGATGGTTGATTAGAATTTGCTGCAGTGCAGTGTTACGTGAATAGAAGTTTCGTTAGTAATTGGTAGAAAAGTAGAAATAATGTATGTTCTTGGTGATAATTGGGTGAATTATCTTTAAGAGAACCTTGATTCTGTGTGTTCAAGGTTTTTTGGGCTCTTTGGTGTCCTTTCTCCTTCGTACTAGGCTGGAGTAAAGCCTGATGTGCAGAAATTGCTGATAAGGAAAGAATAAACAACCTGGACAACGAGAACAACCAAGAGTCCTGTTTGTTTTTTACTTAACAAGGACTTAATGAAAAAAGTTTCCCTATCAAGGAAGAGACATGTGGGAGAGGTAGAACTCCTACAAGCTTAATTAGTTCTTTTACTTTCTAGAGGCTAAAGTTTTATCTAGTTCAATGATATTAGACAGGAAAAGAAAAAATTTTAAGCCTTCATGTGGTTTCTCTCTCATTATCATCTGAACATTGAATGTCTTACTTTGCTTGACTTCCATCTTATAAATTGAACAAAAATAGCACAATACTTATTCACAGAGTGTGCTGTTGCTGAGTTCATTGTCATTAAAAAATAGGTGGCCTAGTTTTTGACTAAGAGACAACAAAAATGACATTTTAAATACACAGGCAACTACTGCTTCTTAAGCAGATGACATTATCCTGTAGAAAGAGAAATAAGTTTTTATTCTGCTAAAGCAACATGGGATGCTATCAAGTATATCTAATCACCCAATCTAAAAAAAAAAACGGTTTAAGATTTCCAGAAAGACAAAACTCTGGGATTACTTCAAGTTAAAAATGAGTTACAAGGGGTGGGGACAGGAAGTGTTACTCAAAACCAAATAAGCATTCTATTACAGTGATCTATATTTCAAGGGAAGAAGAATAATTTGGGTGGTTTTTTTCTGGGCTTATTCAAGAATGTAGGAAGAATCCTTAGAAGATGTGAGTCAGATCCGACCTCACCTAATTCTCTGCATTCACAATGCCCTTTCTGATCTACTCTTAAAGAGTCAAGATATATAATGCATTATACCTATAAAAAAATAAAGCATCCATACCCAAGAGAGGATGAATGAAATAGTCAAGTTTTCCACCTAAGAGTTATTGCTCAATACCTACTTGAAGACAGTCAGATAGCACATTAGAAAAAATATGAAGTGTCTATATTAAAAAAAAAAAACAGTTAAAAACATGTGGAGATTTCTTCTTATAACATCAGAAAAACCAGTTTTTTAAATAATTCAGGCCTCAAATTTTGCACAAAACTCTATAATTTAGGCTGGAAAAGACCTCTAAGATCATCAAGTCCAACCGCTAACCCAGCATTATTAAGTCCACCACTAAACTATGTCACCAAGTGCCATATCTATATGACTTTTAAATATCTTCAGGGATGGTGGTTTTATTCCTGGGCAACCTGTTCCAAAATTTGACAACTCAGGCCCTTTGTCATGGAGCAGCTTTCCAGACACTCTTCTTCCAGCCTGTGGCACTGTCTGGGGTTGTTGTGGCTCAGGCGCAGGACCTGGCATTTGGCCTTGGTGAACCTCACACCACTGGCCTCAGCCCATTGATCCAGCCTGTCCAGATGCTCCTGCAGAGCCTTCCTGCCCTCCAGCAGACCAACACTCCCACCCAGCTTGGTGTCATCTGCAAACTCACTGAGGGTGGACTCAATCCCCTTGTCTGGGTCATTGGCAAAGATATTAAACAGAGCTGGTTCCAATATTGAACCCTGGGGCACACCACATTTTACCTGTCACCAACTGGATACAGCTCCATTCACCACCCCAGTTTGTGCTCAGAAATCCAGATGGATTTTTTTACCTAATGAGCTGTACATCTGTCCAACTATCTAACATGTATTATCTAACATGCCCTTCCAAGCTAAGACTGATTATCTCGCTGAGCTTTCAGGTCAAGTAGAATGGAGTTTTAATGACAAAGAAAATATACATAAATAGAAAGTGAACTCAGAAATCAATTATTAGATAGAGAAGGTGCTGAATGATGGAATGAACTTATAATATAGCTGATGCAGTTAACTAACATAAATGTATTAAAGAAAAAAATATAAAGGTGAGGGGACTAATAAGTTAAAGACATTAATCAAATCTGGGATTCTATGTAGCCAGCTGGCCTCTTAAAAAATAAATATTACTTTTTTTAATGCTACTATTATGGTTTTCTTCTTTAATGTGCTAACCTTCATATTAACAGTTTCCAAGATAAAAATATTCTATCATTATGTAGAATAGAATGATTCACTGAAGACCTCCAAATGGTCATAAAATTAATGGCAATATGAGATGAACAGGGAATAAAGCCTCAAAGTTTCCCTCTACACATATACATGTATGTGTCCTTCTTTGTCTGTTCATATAATTGTGTACCTATATATCCCTGCCTAAAAAGCATATATAGCACTTTTTTTTTTTTCATTTCCTTATAACAATAATATCTGTCCTAGTGTAAAGAGGAGCATGGTTTTTCAATAAATTCATGTGCAGCTCAGCAGCTTTGGAGTTTAAGATAGAATAAGCTCCAGCTGAATATTTCCTGTAGTTCAGGCATGTATCCTCTCTCCCAGATTGGTTGTCCCATGTCTGATAATGGAGCTTGCTTCTGCATCCTCTGTTAGAAAATCATTAGAATTTTCCTCCTTTGTTTGGCCACGTCTGTTTTTAAAAAATTCTGGAAAACCTAATTGGCTGTCAAGTACCTTCTTGTTCAAAAGCTCCAAATATTTAGATGCGATCATCACACTCTCTTATTTCTGTAGGAGATGAGACTGAAAAGTAAGAAATTTTCTGGTGGGTATACCTAGGCAGCATTTCAGATAAAAAAATTCCAGAGAATAGTCCTCCTAGGTGCTTTTCACTTACAGAGAAGCTTTTATTCATGGACCTTAAAACAACTTTTATCAATACAAGGGATTGGGTTACATGTGTATATAGAGAAATATAAATTTATGGATATGGATACAGATATAGACCATGTATCTGTATAGACCACAGCCATATATTTGAGAAGCAATCTATGCGAGAATCACAGTAGTTCAAGAAACAGAATATTCATCTATCGGCTGGAAGGGCACACAGCTGTTGTATAAATACTGGTACAGATGTATTTATATATCATTTTGGACAAAAAACCCCCCAAAACAAATCAAAACAAAACACATTAAAAAGAATCCTGGATCTACTAGTAGGAACAATTGATTTAAATATCATAGAATTATGCCTTTGAATCTAATACTTACTTAGAACTTTTTTTTGTGTTTTTTTTCAGATAGATATTCAAGAACAAAATCATAGGATTATGTGACAAAAGAGTTTTTCTCTGTGTGAGACCCATGAAACAGCAACGGCGAGTTGGAATTCCACTAACTTCATGAAGTACTGCAAGTATTTAACCTCTGTATTTTCTACTCTTCTGAAATGCAGCACTCATTCCTAGTACAAAATCTTTTGGTTTGGAGTGGATCAGTTTTCAGAACAGTTATTCAGCCACCAATTGAAATCATGCAATTAAAATTGCAGATGACAAAAGTATACAAAACTATGATCAACGTAATACAGCAGCAAGACTTGAAGTTAACCCTGTACAATGATTGGGCAGTGAGGCTAAACAAATGGAAGTACTGTTGCACATTGTAAGTAATTAGATCATAGAAATCTTTGCCTCAGGAGAGGCAACTCATAAGTGCTAGGATTAATTTTGCATTCAAAAATCACAAGATCCTTGTGGGGAGGAAAAAAGTTAGTGAAAAGCCAACTAAATATGAAGGCTCATACTCCCAGTGGGGAAACCAAACTTTGGAAGAAGCTGGGTGTTATCACAAAAAGCGCTACCAGGTATTGAGCTGAATACAAACATTTCCCTTAGTTAAGAGATCTGCTAAAATCATAATTCCAGATTTGATCAATCCTTTCTTCAGCACAACAGAACAATTCAGGACAACTATTATCCTCCTCTTAAATCTGTTCTTTTTTATATATTCTGACTGTGGTGCGATAAGTTGGGTAAAATTAGTCTATGCATATCATAACTCTATTTCATTCACTAAATGACCAATTATAAGATAATATTTGAATTTTTCTCAAAAGAAAAAACAGAGGTTATTCCCTAAATTTATTTTTATTAGGGTTTTTCCAATCACTTCTCTTTGAAAAATTAAAATAAATATATCCGGAAAATATTGGGGTTTTTTGCTCATTGCAGCTAATATTTTTTTTTTCTAGACTTTCATAGAATCATAGAATAGTTTAGGTTGGAAGGGACCTTAATGATCATCTAGTTCCAACCCATCTGCCCATGGGCAGGACCAACCAATATTCCACTAGACCAGGTTGCTCAAAACCAAATCCAACCTAGCCTTGAACACTTCCAGGAATGGGACATCCAGGACTTCTCTGGAAAACCTGTTCCAGTGTCTTACAAACATAATAATAAGGAATTTCTTCTTAATATCTAATCTAACTCAACCTTTTTTTCCGTTTAAAACCATTACCCCTTATCATATCAATACACACCCTTGTGAAAAAAGTCCCTCTTTGGTCTTGTATGTCTGCTTCAGGTACCTGGACGACTCTGTACAGTCACTCTGGAAACTTCTCTTCTTCAGGCTGAACAACCCCAACTCTCACAGCCTGTCTTCATAAGAGAGGTGCTGCAATTAACTTGACAAAAATTGTGCTTGCATCATTTTTCCTAAGCTGTTTTCTTTGACATATTTTATTAAAAATGCAATACCGAAGTCTTAGGTACACTAGTTGGAAAGAATGGTGAGATAATCTGTTTATTCAAAAAATGTACTTTAAAGGATTGGAAGTAGGCACCATAATTCATTTCTGTTCTAAAGTGTCTTTTTTTCCATGTGTAATACATTCTGGAAGTGCTTAATCTCTTGACAAAAACTCCATAATTTGCACTACTCTTCTAATGATCGCAGGGTATTTCTTCCACTCTCAGGACATTACCACTCTAGTGGGATTTATGGACACACTTTAAGAGGATTTGATTCAGTATTAGAGCAGCAATTGTGTGTTAATTAAATACCAATTGATTATTTAAAATTCTTGTGCTGAGTTTTAGGGACATAATCTCTAAATCTTGATTACAATTTTTTTGAATGATAGATTGCATTCTCTGTTATAATAGAAAATGTTTGAGTGATGCTTAACAGTGACTAAAGCAACAGCTTGATGTTCAAGGACACTATGGTGGAAATGTGTAAATGGATGTTCCTTGTTAAAATATATTTCTCATTGATTGTTTTGCCTTATACGATAATTGATAAAATGTACTGAGTCTAAGGGCTTTTTTTTACTTTTGTTTTCCATTGCATGAGCAACATCACAGAATTACAGAATATTCTGAATTGGAAGGGACCCACAAGGGTCATCAATTCCAACACTTAAAATACCATATTTTCCTTTCTATAGGAAAGAAAAGATTTGAAGAAAATTTATAATTTCTCTTTTCTCAGAGCCTGGGGATTACACACCCCTGGCAAATGGGAATTTCTCAGATAGGTAGGTGTTTAAACCCAGACTGCAACTGAATACTACACAGCTGCTCACACACTGCACCGATGATAGGGTGGGGAGGAGAATCAGATAAAAGAAAATAAATCTCCTGGGTTGAGGTAAGAACAGTTTAATTATTGAAAAAAGTAAAATATAATTATTAATATTCCTGTTGTTGTTGGAACTAAAGGGAGAGAGAGATAAAATCCAAGAAGCACAAGTGATGCCAAATGCAGTTGCTCACCACCTTCTGACTAATGATGGCCAGACTGGCCCCTCCCAGCCAGCTCCCCTGGTTTATACACTGATCATGGCGTTCCATGGTATGGAGTATCCCTTTGGCCAATTCAGGCCTGCTGTTCTGGTGGTGCTCCCTCCCAGCTCTTGTGCACCTGCTTGCTGGCAGAGCCTGGGTACCAAAAGTTCTTGATGTAGAGAATAAGCGCTACTGGGCAACAACCAAAACATCAAAAGGTTATCATTATTTTGGTAATGAATCCAAAACATAGCACTGTACCAGTTACTAAGAAATGGAATTCTATTCCAGCTGAAACTAGGACAGCAGGTTTATGCTATATCCTGTGTTGAATAGCCAGTAAAATGAGCAATGGGGTTTTTTTTCTGCTATTGTTAAGCATTAGGTCATGAACCCTTTATAAAATCTGATCCATACCCACTTGATGTGAGACTGAATGAAAGCTTAAGGTTCACTTGAAGATAGAGCCAGTTTACTGCAATCAGCAACATTTTGCTAATGTTTATTTTACCAGGGGCTATGCTGGGAGAGAAAAATTCATCAGGCATGATTTGTGTACTAGGATGTGAGCTACCGATCAGGCTGAAATAATTTTGGGCTTTCATTACTTTGCAGAACTATGTCATTTTGGGTGTTGTGTTAGCTGAGTCAGCAAGCTTTGTGTATAAACGTGAAAGATACAGAGATAAATACATAAAATTTAAATCAAGAGATTGTTGCAGGGAACCAAATGACATAAGTGCCAGTGCTAGCAGAATAGGTATTATTATGGTTCAACAATACTTCTGACTATATAATCATTAAAGATTAGATATGTCCAAGCAACACACTCAATACAATTAATCAAATATCTTCCAAAACATGAAAAATGGAAACAGAAAAATTCCTTTGTAATTTTTCTACATTGGACTGTTTTTCTTCCGGTGTTAAAAACTTCAGGTTTAAATATATAAGTGCCTTAGTCTATGGGGTATTATAGAAGGAATGAAAATTTCTCTAATACCATTTGGAGAGTAGCAACTGTTTTTATCTACTATGCCAGATTAATTTTGGCACCATTCCTGCTGTTTGCTGTGTGCAAACCTGGTGGGGGTGAGGATATCAAGACAGGGTTTGTGTGATTGGTCATTGCCAAGATTCTGCCCCTCTATTTAAAAAGACTAAAAAGAGAGCCTAGATTTGAGCAGATATTGGACTGTCAAGCCTAAAGACTGACTTTCTGTGTTTACCAGCTGAATTGTTGTTTAACTAACAGACAGTGGCAGTCCAGTCTTCAGCAGGCAGTACTGCCAGCATCCTTGATCAGAAAAGATCAGAGTTGTGAGTGAGAGACCAGAACAAATCTTCATAGTCATATATCCTGCTCTCCTAGGCTGCGTTAGGAGAAGTGTTAGAAAGTCCAGTGAGGGGACCCTTCCTCTCTGCTTAGCATTGGTGAGGCCACACCTGGGTTCTGTGTCCAGTTCTGGGATTCTCAGAATAAGAGAGGCACGGACATACTTGAAGCAATTCAAAGAAAAGCTACAAAGATTAAGGGACTGAAGCATTTTAACTTTGAGGAGAAGTTGAGAGAGCTAGGACTGTTCAGCTTGGAGAACAAAGGGTTCGGATGTTACATATGTCTACAATCTCACTGTCAATGTCTGAAAATACTCAAAAGGAGGGTGAAAAGATGACAGAGACAGGTTGTTTCCAGTGGCACAGGACCAGAGGCAGTAGGCAGAAACTGAAACACTGAAGGGTCCATCTGAGTATCAACCCTTTTTTTACTGTAGGGTGATCAAGCACTAAAAGAGGTTGCCCATAAAGGTTGTGGAATCTCCATACTTGGAGATATTTAAAAGCTGTTTAGGCATTTTCCTGGACAACTGGTTCCAGGTGAACCTGCCTGAGCAGTGGGGTTGGACCTAATAACCTCCAGAGGTGCCTTCCAACCTCAGCCATTTTGTGATTCTGTGATTCAGCCTCCCGGCTGATTGCCAACAAGGACACAGGGTAGTAAATTTTTGTGCCTGTATAAAAGCTGGGTGGAGACTAAACACTGAATTTTCACACAGGACACTGAATAGATTGCTAAATACAGTCACCAACCAGCAGAACTTGGAACAGGCACAGGTCTCAAGGTCTGTATTGTCCCAAGTCACTTCATCCTCACAAAGGGTGCCAATGTCTCTGCTGATACTACATTGTCCTCTCTGTTTCATGTTCTCAGAATGACAGGCTTTGCTTTCACAGGCTTTAATAATAACAACTGTGGGCCAGACTGTGCAGTCAGATAGCAAACAAGCTGCAATACCTCATGAATAGTTCTTTACACCACCATACTGCAGTGAGAGTTTTTGATTTCTGTTATTTGTACAAGATGTCAGGGAAGTAGAAATTCCTATGCCAACCAGTCATACCTAGCATGAACCCATGAAGCCATGAAAGAATGCAAACAGACTTTTTTCTCCCTCCTTCCCAGCAGGACTGCATCTGATCCTGCTAAATTCCAACCTTTAGTACTTCAACTTCCAGATAATGACCCTTTATTTATTTTTAAGGTCACTGATACCTCAGAAAGAGCACAGAAGAATGTTGGGTATGCTTCTTTCTGCGAAATAGGGTCTCTGATTTCAGTATATGTCACTCTTTCATAATTATTGGAAAGCTGTAGCAACGGCAATAAGAAAAAGATTTTACTTTTGTGGAGGTGTTTTGTTTGGTTGGTTTTAATTTCAGTCTTCTCTTCTCACATCTCTCCAGAAGTATTATGGATAACTTCGTGACTGGGTGGAAAAACTGTAGATAAAGGTATGTGAAATGCCAATTGTCATGTATATCTTATTCTACTCACTGAGTACAAGATGAAGCTCCACTTGAAGGTTTGAAAATTGGGTATTATCTCTACTATTCAGTATGAACAATAACAGGTTCTTCATATCTCAAGATAAGCACAGAAAAAAAACACTGAGAAGCTCTTTATCAGTGAAAAATACTCTAAGAACAATACATAACATTTGGATAGAAACAGAGTGTGATTACATTTTGACTAAAGTTAAAAAAAAGAGCTGTTCACAAATCCCTTAGGAAAAAGAAAGTCAGATAAATATATTCTGCCAACAAAACCAGTTTGATAATATATGCTGCCTAATGCTGTTTTTTTGATTGCAATGACCAGTTTTCAAGGAACAGATTTCATTGATAAATAACTCTACAGATAAAATATTGTTTCTCTGTGTGGAGCTTGTTAGTCATATCCTGATGTGTCACTGACAGCTCAGAGAGATAAAAAGAAAAATAAGGAAAACATTGTTGATCAAACAGGTATCTGTTTGCTGAAGTAATTCTACATATGCATACATGCAACTTCTATGCACATAGACATTTACTCAAAGGTATACATACACAGGCTGTTATTCTAAATCTATGAATGCAAAAATGGTTTCCAATACAGGACAACATAGAAAGTACTGAAAATCCTGTTTACTTTTGAAACAATAGAAGAAGAAAGAAGCTCAGCCTTCCCACTCCACAAGGTATTCTAATTGTAACATTTGCTATTATATAGGAATATATTGTGCACAGTTAAATAAAAACAAGACTTAGGAAATTTACCCAAGTGGGGAATTAGAAGACTGCATTATTTTAACTGGTCAAAATGTGGTCAATAAAAGAAGCAGACACAGTTCTGAAAGGAGATACCACCTGAAAGGACATTCATTCTCTATGAAGCATAGTGTTCCTCTTTTGTTGTGAACTCAGTTGTGTACAATCCAGCCAGGCTTGAATTAGAAGGAAGGGTGGTATTAGAAAGAGAAATTAGGATGAGGAGTCAAAATCCTAGCTCCCTTCTAGCTTCTTATTCTGAGATTTGAGGTAGCTACAGACACACTTAGAGCTCCTCGCTTCTGTTGTAAAAGAGATACAAATATTTGTGGTAGGTGGGAAGGCCAATAATCCAAAACATGATTATTAATGTCAGCTCAGGAAAAAGAAACATTCTGTTCCTCATTCAGCAGGTTTATGTCTAATTTAAAGTATACAAGTAAACCATTGAAGTATGAACATTACTTCTACATGACTAAAATTATCGAAATCCAAAATAATTGGCTAATAGCTTGTCGAACTGGAGCTAAAAGCCTTGATACTGGGTGGGTACATTAAGTGTATCTACACATATATTTTATATGTTTTTCTTTCCTGTGAAAGCAAGTTTTTAAGAATGGATTGACGTGTCTTACTTTCCTAAGACTATTTTGAATATATCCTATTTTAAAAAAGATTTCTCCAATCCACCAGCTGAAGTGTTCTAGACTAGGCATCTCATTCTCACACTGTGCATCATGAAGCACACAATGTATCATCAAAAATCAAAATTAGAGAGGAATGAATCATAGTAGATTGAAATTTTGGATGGCTCACTTTCCATGTAGGTGCTTTGTAAAATGGGGCTGAGAGCTCAAATGACTGCTCTTTTCTCTGGCTTTTTTTTGTTTTTGTCTAAAAATAGAATAGAGTTAGTAAACACTGGGACCATCATAATTCAATTGCTTCCAGTATTTACATAGGCATCTTCTTTCTGCTCTCAGTAAGTGCACCAGATGTTCTGCTGGTACTACTTCTCCCTCCAGACATTGCTTTGCTTTCTTTCCACCATGCAGCACATTATTCTTCCTTTTTCATACAGCTAACAGTGACAGCTCTAGTGCTGCCTCCTGCAACCCCAATAGATTGCAAGCATAATTTGGACACTCCTGGCTGAACCCACTTAGCTGTTTGGCTGCTTGCCTCCTGCTACTGAAAGCACATATCTAGGATCTTCTTCAACCCTTTTCATAAGTTCCCTATATTGCATATCTGCTCCTTGAAGAAGTTAAGTTCTTAAATATAACCTTAATCCACAAGTATAATATCCTCCATTTTAGACCACAACTGGAATCTCAAAATAGAAACAGAGGAAATAATTAAACCCTTACAAGAATTGTTGAACCATCGTGAGTGGTTCAACAGATCTATTCTTGAGTGAAGGTTCTGCCCTGACTTTCTCTTCTGCAGATCAACCCAGCCATCCCCTGATGCAAACTCAACAGTGTTAAAAGCATACTGGTGTGTCACCCAGTGATTCATCATCCTACAAGTCAGAACCAGAATAATCATTTCCTAAACAGCAAAGTACCACCATGTGATATAAGAAAAGCTGACATTTTAAAAGTGCTTTTTCAAAGATTTACTAGTCAATACCCCCAGAGAAGTTGCATAAATAAAACTGTAAATTTTAAGTCTATGCTAAATGCTTGCCCTAAAGCCTTATTCCAACCCCATTGATGCTGATGGAAGCAGAATCCACTGAGGCAGAAACAGAAGGCTGGAGTAGCTAAACTTCAGCTGTGCTAAAATTCACAGCCTTTTGCAGTCTTGCTACTGAAGAAAGAATGAGGCCAATCAAGTCTGGGCTTTTCCTGTTCCTCTTCCCTGTCATATTCTGCCTTACTCTATGCCCAAGTAACATCTGCTGAGTGTCTTACAGACCCTGTTTTGTAGTTCCTGGAGGAACCTCGAAGGTCTGACAAATAATATACATCAAAAGTATTCATACTGTACCTGCCTTCATGCTTAGGACAATGGTTCAGTCTCATAAAGGATACTAATAATCTCTGTGAGGGTCATACCTGTCCTATGCCATTTCTTAATGCCTTCTACCTTAAGCTAGTGCTTGATTTATGCTACAAAGCAGTGCTCTTTATATTCTTTTTCTTTTTCATCTTATCTAAAGGTGTTCTCATTATCCACATAAATGCCTGTTTTTCTTTCTGAACTGAGTGAAATCTTATGGCAGTGAGTTTGACTGACTAATTATGCATGGTATAAAAAAAAATCCTCCCTTTAATCAGTTTGAATTTATTTCCTTTCAGTTTCATCTAGTGTCCCATTATTCTTGTCTCATGACAAAGGGCAAGTAAGTTTATCTTGGTTTAAAATCCCTTCATACTGCTTTTCTTTGATGAGCACCATTACTATATCCCAATTACAGAATACAGCAAGGATCTCAGTATGTCTTGGCCTTTGGATGTTACTGGCTTTCATTTTTTGGCCTTTTATTTTATTTTTTTTTCTTAATATCAGAACCCTAAAGGCATTCTAGTAGATAGTAGGTCTCAATTAAATGGATTATCACCGTGTTTTTAATAAAGATGTTCTGCAGATATTTAGATATTTAGAAGCAATCCAAAGGCCTCCGAATCAAGGACTACCCGCTAAATCTATTGTTTCCACACTGACCTCTGAGCAATGTTCATCACTCTGCATATTAACTTCATTTCTGGAAACCTTGCTCATTCAGTGTTGGTTTATGCTGCCAATGATTTCTAACTATCTCATCTCCAAGCTATTCTTTCTTTTTCTTTATTTTTTTTATTTTACTCTCTTCTTACGTTGAAGCTTTTTTGTAGTTCCTTTGCTTCACAATTGTTTTGCCCTTTGCTTAAGTGCTCTGCAAGCACAGAGCAACCCTAAGGATTTAGGTAGCTTTTGAGCCTATATCCCTTCAAGATCACATAGTGCAGCCATACAGCAGCACAGAATAATGCACATTTACCTGCACAGCCATCCCTCCTTCATCCTTTAAACGAGGTTTGAAGGGGGAAGGGGATGCAGCTGGGCTCTCTGGAAGCAGGCCCAAGGCTGGTAAGCCCAAGTAAGAGTGAAATCAGCAGCCCAGCTGAGGTACATGTACACCAATGCACACAGCATGGGTAACAAACAAGAAGAACTGGAGGCCATGGTGCAACAGCAGAGCTATGACGTAGTCACGATCACAGAAACATGATGGGACAACTCACACAGCTGGAGCGCTGCACTGGATGGCTACAAGCTCTTCAGAAGAGATAGGAAAGTGAGAAGAGGTGGAGAGGTGGCCCTCTATATGGGAGAGGATTTTGATGCCATATATTGAAACTAATGTCCATGGAGTTGAATGACTATGGGTAAGAATTAAGGGGAAGGCCAACAAGGCTGACATCCTACTGGGAGTCTGTTATCGTCTACTCAGCCAGGAAGAAAAGGTGAACAGATTATTCCATAAGCAGCTGGAGAATGTTTCAGGATCACCAGACCTTGTTCTTATAGGTGACTTAAACCTACCAGACATCTGCCGGGAACTTAATACAGCAGGAAAGAGACAATCCAGGAAGTTCTCAGAGTGTGTGGAGGACAACTTTTTGTTGCAGCTGGTGAGTGAGTGCACCTGTGGAGGGACTATATTACACTTGTTTTTTGTAAATAGAGATGGACTGGTGGGAGATGTGGTGGTTGGAAGCCGCTTGGAGCATAGTGATCATGAAATCACAACATTCTTGATATTTGGTGAAATTAGGAGGAACAACAACGAGACTTTTACATTGGACTTCTGGAGGGCAGACTTTGGCTTACTTAGAACACTTATTCAGAGAGTTCCTTAGGAAGCAGCCCTTGAAAACAAAGGAGTCCAGGAAAGGTGGGTGTGCTTCAAAACAGAGATCTTGAGGGCAGAGGAACAGACTGTCTCTGTGTGCCAAAAGATGAGTCAGTGAGATAAACATCCAGCCTGGATGGGCAACAAGGTTTTGAAGGAACTTAGAAATAAAAAGAGGATGTATCATCTTTGGAAGGAGGGTCAAGTCCCTCAGGAAGTATTTAAGAGGGTCGCTAGGGCATGTAGGAAAAAAAATTAGGTGGGCCAAACCTCAGTTTGAACTTAATTTGGCAACTTTTGTAAAGGATAATAAAAAATGTTTATACAAATATATTAATGACAAAAGGAAGGGTAAGACCAAACTTTGTTCTCTATTGGATGTGAGAGGTAACTTAGTAACTGCAGATGAGGAGAAGGCAGAAGGGCTTAATGCCTTCTTTGCCTCAGTCTTAAGTGGGAAGATGCTTTGTTCTCAGAACAACTGTCCTCCTGGGTTGGTAGATAGTGTCAGGGAGCAGAATGGTTCCCCTATTTTCCAGGAGGAGGCAGTCAGAGAAGTGTTGGATATTCATAAATCCTTGGCACCAGATGGGATCCATCCCAGGCTAATGAGGGAGCTGGCAGATGAGCTTGTGAAGCCACTCTCCATCATTTACCAACAGTCCTGGCTCACTGGGGAGGTTTCAGATGACTGGAAGCTGACAAATGTGACACCCATTCACAAACAGTGTGGGAAGGAGGATCCTGGTAATTACAGGCCAGTTAGCCTGAACACAGTACTCAGTAAACGTTATAGAACCGTTTATATTGACTGCCATCACTCAGCACTTACAGGATTGCCAAGATGTCAGGCCCAGCCAGCATGGGTTTAGGAGGGGTAGGTAATGTTTGACCTGCCTCGTCTCCTATCGTGACCTGGTGGATGTGGAGAAGGCTGTGGACTATTCTGACTTCAGTAAAGCCTTTGACACTGTCTCCCACAGCATCGTCCTTGAAAAGCTGGCAGTCTGTGGCTTGGGCAGGAGCACTCTGTGCTGGCTTAGGAACTGGCTGGATGGCCGGGCCTAGAGAGTGGTGGTGAGCAGTGCTGCATCCAGCTGGGGACAGTCACCAGTGGGGTCCCCCAGGGGTCTGTGCTGGGCCAGGCCTGTTCAGTATTTTTATTGATGACATAGATGAAGGGATTGTGTCTTTCATCAGTAA
Source organism: Polioptila caerulea (assembly GCA_013397295.1). Lineage (NCBI taxonomy): Eukaryota > Metazoa > Chordata > Aves > Passeriformes > Certhiidae > Polioptila > Polioptila caerulea. The sequence continues at coordinate 139,451 of VYXF01008573.1, forward strand.
ATTTGTACATGACACTATGCTGGGAGCATGTGTCAATCTGTTGGAAGGTAGGAGGGCTCTGCAGAGAGACCTGGAATGATTCAATGGATGGGCACAGTCCAATAGGATGAAGTTTAATAAGTCCAAGTGCCAAGTCCAGAATTTTCACCACAATAACCCCTGTAGTGTTACATGCTGGGGGCAGAGCGGCTGGACAGTACCCAGGCAGAAAGGGACCTGGGAGTGCTGGTCCACAGCTGGCTGGATATGAACCAGCTCTGCACCCTGGTAGCCAAGAAGGCCAACGGCATCCTGGCCTGTATCGGGAATGGTGTGGCCAGCAGGACCAGAGAAGTCATTCTGCCCCTGCACTGGGCACTGGTGAGGCTGCACCTCGAGTGCTGTGTCCAGTTCTGGGCCCCTCAGTTTGGGAAGGACGTTGAGACACTGGAGCACGTCCAGAGGAGACAACAAGACTGGTGAGGGCTGGGAACACAAGCCCTGTGAGGAATGCCTGAAGGAGCTGAGGATGTTTAGCCTGAAGAAAAGGAGACTCAGAGGTGACCTTATCACTCTCTACAACTACCTGAAAGGTGGCTGTAGTCAGGTGGGGTTTGGTCTCTTTCTCCAGGCAGCAACTGACAGAACTAGAGGACACAGTCTTAAGCTGCCCCAAGGGAAATATGGGTTGGATATTAGGAAAAAGTTTTTACTGAAAGAGTGATAAAGTACTGGAATTGTCTGCCCAAGGAGGTGGTGGAGTCACCATCCCTGGATGTGTTTTAAAAAAGATCGATGTGTCACTCAGTGCCGTGGTTTAGTTGAGGTGTTAGAGCATGGGTTGGACTCGATGATCTTTCTAGTGATTCTGTGATTCTGTGATCCATAGGGTTCCTATATCCTTATTGTGCTGTGCTTTCTTTTTTCCTGGTATCTTGATGAGCAGACTGATTATGTGAAAGCATAAACATGATGTGCACTCATAAAAGGCCTCTCCTTTTCAGCAGAAGCTTGAAGCTGGTATACAAACATCCACATAGCAACAGTCAACCTTAAGCTGCCAGGAGAACCACAAAAGTCTGTTTGATAATATTTCACAGATTTTTTGGGGGCTGTAGTTAGAGCAGAGCTCAGTAAAACATGCACATGAGAGACTGGTTTAGTCATTCTATACTACTTATCACCTATCGGTCTCAGCTGCTGCCTAGTGTAGTTACATTTCCAGGTGTCTAATTTCTTACAGTGGTCAGAAGGGCTGTATGGAAATAATTACCCTCAAGGACAAAAGTGTTTTCTGGATTTTGTCACCAGAAAAGGAATGTGGAGGGCAGACTGTCTTAGTCACCTGTCTATGCAACTGACAGTCAAGCTCTGGGAATTATTCTAGTAGAGGAAAGTAGAAAATAAAGTTTAAAACCTTTGACCATTAAATTGCATTTAGTATAATCAAAAAATAATTCTTAAAAATCCAAAGTTTTAGTGTTGACAGGTTCTGTGTGAATATTATATGGTTTTACTTCCATAATATTTTTTTCCTTATCATAAGATCAATTTTTGACCATATTAAACAATGCCCTCATGGTACAGCATACTGAAGGAGTAAACTGGTAGCATCTTACATTGTAGAGCATATAACTTCCTCTTGGCATTACAGTTGTGCCTTCTCACCCAGAGCTCTTCATCTGACCGCATCACTGCAGTAGAGGGGAAGGAAACAGAGAAAAGAGCATGACAAAAAAATCAAATCCCTGCTCTATTGAAACCATCTTGCTTGGGTTTAATTAGAGGATTTCAGGAAGCCCCAGACTAGTAAATGGAAATCTTTGTGATTTGCCTTGGTAATTACTGGAATGAAATTTCAGGAGCTGAGATAATTCCCAAGGGAAAGTGCATCTGTGTGCTTCAAATTAGCTGCTTATATGCTTACTTAGATTCTTTACATGCCTTCCAAACCATGCTGGCATATTTAAAAGGTATGCTCATGTTAGCAGATTTAGGAGGAGGGAATCTTTGGCAGATTACCTTGGCAGAAATTTCCTCTTAGTGTTTCTTGAGGAGTGTTTATCTCCTCCTAGAAAATATATCCCAAGGGAGTTCAGCTCTTTCTCCAGAGATATCTGCCTAAATCCCAAGGAATCAAAATCAGGGCAATAAAACCATCTTTATTCAAGTTCCTCAGCCTCTCCTGAAGCAATACACACCTGGCAGTCCTGGCTCTGTTCCCAGGCTGATGTAATTTCAACCCCATAAATGAGTAGCAGGCTGCCACAGTTTAAGGTTTAGTGTCCTGTGACCTCATGGAACTAACAAATGGAGTAAATATTATCAGAAAAGGGGGAGGCTTTGGTTTCTGAAGGCTCATGCATTGTGCTTCCAGCCCTAACCACTGATACCATCTCAGGTATCAGATTATGAAGATATAGATTGTCTTTCCAACTGTCTTATTTGGAATGCTTTACAGCTTTTTCTTAAGCTTACAAGCTAGGGCTTTACAGTTAGGGGTTTTTAAAAGTGTTATTGTAGGCTTGGTGCTTTTTGTTTAAATTTTAAAATCTTTATTATTTTACTTATTTGTTAAGTTACTATATAAGTTAGTAAGTTGTCTTACTACTTATTCCTGTTTTCTGCCATTATGAAGCTCTGAAAAAAAAGCATAATTTGCCTGCCTGAAAAGTTACACATATTTTAAACATGCTTCTTCCGATCACTTTAGAGTTGCTATGGTGTTTCTATGTGAAGCAGATAATGAGAATTGACAAAAACAAACATTCAGTTGCCCAGGCAGACAGGTATCCAGGGCTACTAGATGTACCTCAGATAATGTTTGTGGCTTCCAGCAACCCCTCCAGAAGGACATGAGTTTCTTGTAGTCCACTGCTGTATATCTGCCAAGCCTCCATAGCTGCCTTGGCTTCACTATGCCATTTCACTGGTGTTGAATGCTTATTCTGAGTTGACTGAATCTGTGGAAGCTGGCTTCTGAGGCTTTTTTCTTATGTTATTCTTTCAGAAATCTCCATCAAAATCTATATATCCCTCTGCCCCTTGTTTTCCATATAGGCACAATTAAATACTGCTGTGTTCCATAACCTACACAAAGTGTAGGGAACATGAGCATTCCTGGCTGCACTCCTACTATGGCTCAGTCTCAGTCTTGAATTCATAAATAAAAATCCCATGCAAATTAGCTCATTTATTTGCAGTCAGGATGATGCTAGCACTTGTCATAATCATGTATTCTACTTTTATTTCTATCTCTCAGTGTTTTTTTACAACTATTCATACTTTTGTCTCCTGTTATTTATTTTCCTATGGTGCAGCCCAGCTTGCCCACTACTGTGGCCAAAGCTGAAGCTGCAGCACTCAAATAAATCAATTGCCTCATCTTTTCCTCCATTTCTGAAAAAGAAAATAAAACAAAACAACAACAACAACAAAAAAGGTATTCTAATCTTTTTTTGTGTGTTTAAGAAGGGAGGGCTAATCTCTCACTCTGTGGAAGTGGATTATTTTTTCTTTTTGGCTCCCCTCCAAAATTCCAATAATAAATATTTAGATTTAGATGACATTTACATTAAATATAATTGATTTAGGGATAATCCCAACAGATCTGAAGAAGCCCACACAGACTGAATTTTGGCTAAAATACACACTAGAATTATGTCATTGTACTTCAAAAGGCCTTTTCATGATTACTACCCAGCCATTTTATGCAAGATGAAAACCTGAGTAGTGTCTTGACCCAGTTCCTAGAGAATCTTAGGTCAGGGACAAAATTTACATAGTAAAATTTGCTCTTGCTGACTGATATACAAGAAATGGATTCTTAAAAAGAAGTTTCTTACAAAGTGCGTTTCCGTTAGGCTTCTTCAGTTTCCAGAAACATAAGTGATGTTCAGTTGTGTCTAAGACTCAGGGGTGCCCTGTTTTTCATTTCACAGATCAGCTTAAAAACATTCAATTCCTATGCCAAACTGCAACAGTGTTCATAGCAGCTACAGCAGAAACACATTGGTAGGAGAAAATGCATCAAGGCCAAGGGAACCAGGCACATCTCAGCTAAGATGCTGCCATAAAGGAAAGGTTCACCTGAACAAAAAAAGAAGGGACACAAACTCCATCGTGCTCAAGAATAATCCCTCTCTTTAGCCTTGAACGCACAATTTACTATCCCTTCTTCACTTTTCCCATTGGTGAAAAGTTCCTGTTTGAGAAGCATTTGGAAGTTAAAAGGGGTAATAGAAAAGTTCTAAATTACCATCATCACTCTTCTCCTGTACCTAAACTAGGACAACAGAACTTTCTACAGAATTTATTTTTATCTAAAACTGGTAGCCTCAAATGGACTCTGCTTTGCAGTAGATAATGAAAAATACCTGAAGTAAAATGGAAGATAAAGATGAGAAATCAAACTGGGGAAAAAAAAAAAAATGCAATAACTGTTAGCATAAAGAGGACAAGTCTAGAGAAAAAAAAACATAAACAAAACCAATCAACAATAATAATCCCCACAAACAAAACCAACAACAAAACAAGGAACATATTTAGAGGCAAATCAGAAGGTTTATGCACTAATCAGTTAATGCTAAGTACAAATGCAAGGCTACGCTGGCTCTATTTTTTGAAGGACAAAATTACAGAATGCATTTTTATTGTTTGACTTAATTGTTATTTTGAAAATGGTTTCCTTATCACTGAAGGCTAAGGGAATGTGAACATGCTTGTAGACCTTTGTTCTTTTATTGAAAGATTTATGTTGTTAACCTTCAAACACTGGCTGATATATGGGTTCAGACCTTTACTGACAAATTCCAGGTTCCCTGAACTCTAAAAGTTGGAATGCAGGTAAAACAGCAAATGCAACTCACTTATCAAATTTCTCAGCATGAGGAGAACTTAAATAAAAACCATCAGGAGTGAATATCAAATGGCTGTGACCTATAACCATCCCTGACATCTATGAATGAACTTGATCTGTGTGTGCTTTGTCTGACATATAGAAACTGCTACCCAGGCAGACAAAAGAACAATAGCTTATAAAGAAAATATTCCAGAGAGATTATATTTCAGATATGAAAGACAAGATAATTTATGATGAGCATTAGAGACATTAGAGACACTGTTTTTCTGGGTAAGTAAAAATGCTACATTCTATTTAACAGACAAAAGCCACAGAGAACTGATGCATTTGGGAAACTCCAGCCCTTGTAAATTCATATAAGAGCAGACTGAGAAAGCAAATGAAGCCAAGCTATCAGCAGTCTTAAAATCAAATGTGCAAGCAAAGCAGTAAGATCAAGTAAAGGTCAGATTTTATGGCAAAAATCAAGGATTAAATCATGGGAGCTGTCATCATTGATGGTATCATGTATTTCCTTTTTAATACAAAGCATGGTCATGGGCTGTGTTTCTGTGGTAACGGGAAAGGTTGACATCAGAATTATGATGTAAATGAATGGATCCTCACAAACCTTCTGATTCACAATCAGTGAAGGATGCATATTAGGAACTTAGACGTAACTTCTCTAAGAAATCATTAAAAATAACTGAGAGGAAAGAGTCTATGCACTGACAGAGGGCTCTGCACATTTTTTGACAGGATAGCAATAATGAGCATGAAGGAAGTTGTTCTATAGCATGATTTCTTTTTCATTTCTCTACTCCCATCTTCTCGCTTTATTTGCTGTTCTGCTGTCTTTCAGAGATTGTATTCCTAGGCCTAAAATATTATAAAGAAAGTTGAATAAGACTAATTGACAAGAATAATGAAACATATTGATTCTTGGTAAATGTGTCTCCTTTAAATGCAAGCTTTTTCATAGGTTTCTTTGTATTGATAACTGAATTGAATGCAAAGCACATTGCTACACAAGTGAGGATAAAATGTCCTTGAAAGCACAATAAAGCTGGAAACGGTCAAAGGACCAATACAAAGCTGATGCTGGTTTTCACTTGGAAAACTAGTCTTTGTATGCTTGAATGAACTTTTATTTGTTTGCATGTCCTCTTTCAAGTCATATATTATGTGCCAAAAAGTAACTCTGAAAGAATGACATTGTGAGGTTCTGTATTTGTTCTGTCTCAGTGACTTCCGGATCAAATGCGTATGACTTGCAAGTCCAAAGATTATTTTCTGTCTGCCAGAGCTGTAAATTCAATCTGGGATCAGAAAATTAAGCATTGTTTTTTCTGGGCCCAAGTGAAAAGTTCACAACAAAATGCCAAACACATCAAGAGCACAGGTTGCTGCATTTTTAGTTGATCTTGCTTCTGTGGTCTTGTTTTCATTTAGAACTGCAAACTATTATATTTTTCCATGTCAAGACTTGACAGTGGTATAACACTTAAAGTATATAAAAAAAAAAAGTAGGTGCATAATCTTGAAAGTTGCTATTTTGAAATCCAAGATAGTCAGATGAAAATCTGCCCTTGTGCTTTTACTGACATCTAACGAAAACCAGTCTTAAAAAAAAAAATCCCAATCCAGCAAACAAACAAAAAAACCACCCAAAACACAAAAAAGCTTAACAAATAATATTTCATAATAATGTGTGAAAGCCTTTCAATTTAAAATTTTTTTTTGCTATTTATGTTTTTATATTGTTTAGCATAAAGACCATTCCCCTATTGGTCTGAAAAAGATTCTCCTACTGAACTTTTAATAAAATTTTGATGTGTTCATGTTACGGCACAGGATAAACCTTTATCATTATTCTAAGTGTACTAAATCTGTACATATGAAATGTGTTTTGGTAAGCCTGAGAAAAAACCAAACCTATAGCAAATAGTGAAAAAATAAGGTATTTTCAATTACTGTCTCTACACATTCACATGATTCCTTCTGACAATTAAGTGTGAAGTGTGGGACTTGCAGCTATGGTTGTAAGTGGCCCAGTCCAGAAGTTTCTTCTATTAAGGCAGCCTTTTCAACTCGGAATAGTTTAGTGAAGCCTTGTAGAGATACAACAATTAGTCTAATCAGAAATTATCCAAAAGTTTATTTCTCTAATTTAAATAAGTGTGTCATAGGCCAGGACTAGAAGTACATATAGAAATAAATATGAATATGATGAGTAAGTATGTACAGGTTTTATTTTTAATGCCCAATCCAAATGCATTAATACTTTTATTTTTTAAATGCCATAGATTTGTTTGAATAAAAGAAGACTTTTACTATGTGGTTTCATATGAACTTTTAAATTAATTAGCTTTTGCCTTGTTTATGTGTTGTTGCTTCTTTTCTTGACTAGTCCAAGAAGTCAAAATTCAGTCTCCTATGCTAATAGTCAGGTGAATCATTTCATACTTGCACATGAAAGAAACCATTTCAGCTTTGTTTACATGCACCAGAGTGAACAAAGAGAAGCAAAATCACATTGTTTAGGGGAACAATTACCTCAATGCAACAGAAATGTCCATTCTTTGCAATATAAAGATATGGAGTGAAAGGACATTGAAGAATAAATGATAATAATAATTCGTTACCTAAAAATGTTGTGGATGCCTTATCCCTGAAAATGTTCAAGGTCAGACTGGATGGGGCCTAAGCAACCTGATGGAGTAAATGACATTCTTGCTGTGGCAGGGAGTCAGAACTAGATGGTCTTTAAATTCCCTTCCAACCCAAATCATTCTATAATTCCCACCATTTGAATGTTTTCCAGAATGAGCAAATGTCTACATAGCTCATAGATGTGTGACACCTGAAAAATCTCAAATTATAATTTTTTCCTCGGAAAAGCTTGCACAGTTATTTTTCTTTTTTGAGTGAGACTTTTACATTTTCCACGTTATTATTTTTCTTAAATAATATTAAGTGACACTGACAACAATGGCAACTAGCAGTGAGTGGGACAAAGGAGAAATTGCACATGGTTATGGTGTGTCAGGGTGGTGAAGAGCAAATCCTAAATGAGTCCCAGGATAGGAATGTTCCACAGCAGCAACATGGCTGATAAACTCACCAATATTTTATGCCTGACATTCGGTGTGGATTAGACTAGAAGAACAGGGAGCATGTCCCACACAGACCTTGAAACTGAATTGTACAATCAGACAGCAACATCCAAGTTTATAAAGATGGCCCTCAAAGCTACACTAAACCTAACTCCTTGCTTCCCTCCACCAGACGTCTTTAAGAGGGCAGTCAAAAATATCTTCTCCCAGCACTTACCCTCATTTTATCTCAGTTATGTTGCATATAGAGATGTGATGAAAAATCACCATCTATTTATATGCAAGTTGAAGAAACATGCTTTGACCATGTACTCTAAAAACATCAGATGCCATCTGCAATTGAAATTGTGTAAACAGCTTCTGCTGAGGAACAATTAAGAACCATTCCTAGGAGTATTTCTGATGATATTTCAAAATGACAGGATGTGAGATTTTTATGCTATTTATTTTAAAGTTGTCCTATTATTTAGGTGAAAAATGGAGAAAATATGTATTTACAGTCATTTATTACAACAGTGCCAGTATATTTATAACAGATGTATTAAAAAGAAAAAGAACGAAAACAAAAAAAACCCAGCAAATTTAAGAGTTGCATGATTTTTTCAATTAAGCATAATTCAAAGTTATTAGCCCCTACTGCATAGAGCAAGAATCAATTAAATCCTGGTGGGGTGGGTTTTTTTTGTTTTTAGTTTGGTTTTTTTTAATGTAGAAAGGTGGAATGATAATCTCACCACAAGATTTGGTTTTCAAGCAAATTCCACTTTTATAGTAGTCAACTTCACGGTCCTTCAAGCATGCCCTAAAGGCAAACACATCCCTGCTGTTTTAGGGGAGGAAGGGACAATGAATTTAAAAACTAAAAATTCAGCAAGGAAAAAACCTTTTAAAGTTCCCTCCTTTGAACTGAAAAAGCTTCCATTTATATGCCTGTGCTATTTTAGCATACGTTGATGTCACTTTCATTATCACTTTCATTATCACTGTGAGGGAGTGCCTTCTTCCAGGATGGTGTTACCCAAACTGGATCCTTCATAGCCCTAAGATATTAGAAAGCATTGAAATTATGAGGAAAAATAGCCCTTGAATTGCGCATGTATTGTAAATGAGCAAGAAAAAAATAAAAGAAGAAAATTAAAAGGAGTACAAAAAAAGTTGTAAATAAAGCTTTTAAATAAATTTCCATTAGATTTTTAAAAGTGTTGAAAGTCTTTTTGCATTAGTAGAGACTAGGAATCACTGTATTAAGCACAAATTATTTCTCAAGAAAAGAGGGCTCAAGAATTTATATTTCACATATTACAACAAAGACTTGGAAACGCTGAGTGACACTGGCATTTTACCAGTGGAACAACTTAATTACCTGGTTTTCACACTGATTATCAAAGGTCTGTTATATTTATGATGTGCTGTTTTCTGAAGTAGGACACCATGTGGCCATCAGAATCTTAAAGTGACAAAGCGGCCTTGAAAAATAAAATTATAATCTCTTTGCCACATGCAAATAAGAGGTGGTAATCCTGGCTTCTGCTGAAAGCTGTTCATACAAAAAAATAACAGGAGCTAGAGCCCTGGACATCCACCCAAGAATGGAATATCACACAGAGGGAGATATGCCAGACCTCCTCTAGCCAGGCTCATATAATTTGTTTTATCCAGAGTGATTCTGAGCTGGATGCTTTATTATAAATTCTGCCAAACCCCAGGGAAAAAAAAAAAATGTTCAAACACTGATTTGGAAGAATTTGAGACATGATGTTGGAAGGTTTGTCTTCACAGGGACAAAACACACTTCACCTTCTTCCTGAGACAATCCTGGTTTTCTTCACTTTTGAAGAACGAGAGAAACAATCTCGTGGAAAATTGCCTTTCAAGAATTATATTTTAAAAAGAGAAAAAGCTCAGGACTATAATTTGAGCTTTTCATGTGCTAGGTCAGTGAAACCATGGCAGATCAGTTCTGTTGATTTACTACGCGCAAAACTTTCTAGAGGTACCAGGAAAAATATCTTTAACCCTCAAAAAGCAAACTACTTATGGAAATTTTTTCCCATCACTGATCACCAGAAACCCAAAACTTTCATGAAAGATATCAGAGTTCCAAAAACATGGTTTATGGAATTCTTCTAAAAAAATATCTTTTTTTTTT
>VYXF01008573.1:157593-222127 GCA_013397295.1 Polioptila caerulea
GGCTGGGCCAATCAGAAGTGGCTGTGGTACCCCTGTGATATTTAAAAAGAAAAATAAACAACCAAGTATGTTATTGCACAGCTGTAATTGGTGACAGAGAGGGTCAGAACACCTCTGCAGACACCAAGGTCAGTGGAGAAGGAGGGTAAGGAGGTACTTCAGGTACCAGAACTGAGATTATCCTGCAGCCTGCAGCCTGTGGTGCAGCCCATGACGAGGCAGCTGTGTCCCTGCAGTCCATGGATGCCCAGGAGGATGCAGGGGTCCACCTGTAACCCATGCAGGAGACACATGCTCAAGCAAGCACATGCTGGAGAGGAGGCTGTGACCCTGTGGGAGTCCTGTGCTGGAGCAGGCTCCTGGCAGAGACCTGCAGAGATGTGGAGATAGGAGCCCACTCTGCAGCAGGTTTCTTGGTAGGAATTGTGACCCTGAGGACAACCTACACTGGAGCAGCCTGTCCTTGAAGGACTGCACACTGTGAAAGAGTGACCCATGTTGCCTGTGGATAACTGTTGCCCTTGGGATGGAGTCACATTAGAGAACTTCATCAAGGACTGTGTCCCATGGGAGGGACCCCACAATGAAGAAGGAGAAAGATTTTTCTCCCTGAGCAGCATAAGGAGCAGTGTTGATGAACTGACAATAATCCCCATCTACTGTCTCTCTGCACCTCTGGGGAGGGGAACAAGGCAGAGCTGGGATGGAAAGAAGAGTGGGGGGAAGGTTTTTATAATTTATTTTGCTTCTCATTATACTGCTCTTATTTTCTTAGCAATAAACTCAAATAATATCCTCAATCTAATCCATTTTGCCCATTATGGTATTTGGTGAGTGGTCTCTCCTGGACCTTGTATCAACTCATGAACCTGTGTTATATTTTCTCTCCCCTGTTCAGCTGCAGAAGGGAGTGATAGAGTGGCTTGAGTGGGTCCCTGGAATCTAGTCAGGGTCGACCCACTACAGAGAGCAAAACCACAACATAGGCAGTGATTACATTTTTTTTTTCATGTTCTGATTTTGCATAATGTAATATTCTGTAGCCTTGGTGACTGGAATAGTTTTGGTTTTGGTACAATAAAGGATTAGCATCAGTAGCATTTTCACCCTTGATAATATTCTTTAAAATGCATGTTGTGTTTATAAGAAATTATAAATAGCAATCTTCCAGCAATAGCAAGACTAGGCATGGATCATTAACTATATTACAATGTAAAAGTCTAGATCTTTTCTCCAGGAAAAAGCACTTGAACATTAATCTGGTTGAGCAACCTAATCAATGAAGCTTTTTTTTTTTTTTCCTAATGATACTGGGATAAGTTCAGGACAAAGAAAAAGAAAAATAGTTTTCTTCCTTTTTTTTTTTTTTTCATCGCTGTATTAAGCAAATATCTTTTAAAAAAATCTGCTTGCTATCACTCACATTTTTAGAAATGCACTTATCTTATTAGTAAGGTAACCTGCTGTTGCCAACAGCTATCGGAAGATGAGGTGTCACAGTTACATAGGTTTCAGGCTTGGAGGCTTGGTATTTGTTTCCTGAAGAGTATAATCTGCTGCAATTTCATGTCAGGGACAATGTAACTGATATGTTAATAAAGCACTGATGTTCAGAGAGTCATCTGGAATCTTTTTACAGCAGTCTTATTCGTTATAATATGTTTTCAGGTATTTGGTCTTATGTTGCTGTTCAGGGACACAAGCTGGACTTGGCAATCCTTCCAACTCAAAGGGTTCCTTCTAACACAGCTTGTTCTATGATTCTGTGATTCTATGATCACTCCAGCTTAAAGCTCAAATTTAAAGTTAAAGATTAAAACTTAAAAACAGTGTTATCACTAACTAATTTATTGAATTAGTGAACCGTAAACACAAAGAAAAACATTACAGAAAGATTTGATTGAATGATTTATGTCAACACATTTCTTATGACATGCTATCAGAAATTTCTTTTACTTTGGTCATTATTTTTCCAGCTTTTCAATGGAAAAAATGCATAATTTCCCCCCACATGTTTTCAATTATCTCCTAAAAATTAATTGATGTCTTTCTTTTGTTTTGTTTTGGTTGTGGGTTTTTTTTGTAATCTGGCATGTACCTTTCAAGAAGACTCATTTATTCTATGATGAATATTTTTGAGTTTTTACATATTTTTCAGAGTATTTTAACTCAATCTCATTTTTTTTCCCTGAAAATCCTCCTAGACAATTTGGAAAAAAAAAAAAAGAAAAGGTTGGTAATTCTTTTCTTTAGTAGTGTCAAAGTAATTAGAATTTTAAAAATGGCTCAAATCATTGTATAGAAGCACAAGAGTTCTGACACACTATTCTTTGCAGATATATCTGAACAATGCTTACCCTCACTGCTCACCTAGCTTAAGACAAGAAAAGAACTCTAGGAATATTAGGGAGAAAAAGCTTGTAATGAAGAAGCAATGGAAAAAAGGCAAATGTTGATTCAAACCAATCATTGTGAAATAGTGTGTCACTTTATTTTGAATCAATTTAACTCAATTACTTAATGAGGCGTAGTGGAGGAAGTCAGTCATGCAAGTGATTCAATTGTTTAAAAAAATTGGAAAGAGTAAAGGAGGAATACAATATATTAGGATTTTTAAAGTGAAGAAAGAAAATAAGAGAGACAATACCAGAAAGTCACCTTATATGGGAAGATATGGACGACTGAGAGATAAATTCTCTTTTAACTTAGTGTTTTGTGTCTTTCAGTTTTGTCTACAGGAACGATTTGTCTTTACAATGAAAGTGATTTAGTTTCAGGATTTTCTTACCTTTCTTTGGCTAGTGTCTTGCATGTGATAGTAACTTAGTTTACCAGAAAGGCTAAGAAAAAACCTGTTCAATTATGATGGCTAATGGTTCATATAGGCATGCTCTAAAAGCCAAAAAATGGTGAACCAAACAAGCAGTAGCAGAAACACATTGCAGGAGGGGAAAGAAAAAAAAAAAAAACAAACCCTCAATTATTTTCTAAAGAAAAGAAACAAATACATCCCCTTATATTCTCCTAGCTGCATGCCAAAAAACATATTTGAAATGTTAAACTATTGTTACAATTTGGGAAGCATGAAAATTGCAAAAGCTGCAAGCTGAAAATGCTACAGATAACTGTGAATCACAATTTAGTGGATTTTCACTCTTTCTACTAATAACTGACAAAGGATGCTTTGATCAAGCAGATTCTGTTGACAGAGACTTTCCACAGCAGACAGAAGCTCTTATCTTCAAGCTATGAAACACAAAAAACATTCATAAAGATCACTTTGAATGCCATTTTCTCTGTATTATGTAAGTTTAGGGATTACTGAGCACAAAAAGGTGTGTGATGAAAGATACAAGACTTGGAAGATATTCTAGTGCACAGTAATTCACTGCATTTATTACCACTAAATTCCACATTCTGCTGGTAAACATTGTTCCCTATTTAGAAGATGTGTCAATGGTTCTAGCAATTTTCGTAAGCAAAAATTCTGCTCCAGCAAATGGATTAACCTTAAAACAACACAAGCTTTCAACATTAGATACAATAGTTCTTTCCCCTCTCAAACCAAAGCTCTTCTTCTGGAATACTGCAAGATATTTAGCATGAATTTCATTACCTTACTAAATAGAGTGAGGGTCTGTTGCTGGGTAGAAGCACTTTAGGGTCATAGTGCCTTGCTTGCATTTTCAGAACATCTTAGGAAACCAATTAAACCAGCTTTTATTTTAGACATTTGTTATTGCTTTCAGTGCTTTTCCAACACCATAAAATTCTTTTACTAACCTTTCAGTATTGAATATCCCATTATAATTTTACAGTTGGCCTTCCAAAAACATTAAAGAACTTGACAGGGTTATGAATCACAGATTATTTGTCTCTCTGTGGATTAATCTATCAAAAGGATTGAGATAGGGTCTGTATCTAAAGGGCTGATGTTGATTCAAACTCAGTGGCAAATTAAACTGGGAGATTACTTTACACACACATCATACTGCTCCTGCAGCTGAGGCTTACTTACTCCTAAATCTTTGCAGCTTTCAGAACAATGTAAGTAACTAAGTAAGTAATCCTACATGAATCTACAGCATATTGTATGGATATGTCATTCGGGATCAATACTAACCCTGAGAACTCTTCACTGTCTTATACGCAGTGATAATCACTGAAAACCAGGGTATCTCATATCTTATCTTTAGTCTTGGGCATCTAAATCAGGATTGCTTCACACATGTTGCCAGTCTTAACAAACTAGAATTCCTCACTCAAGACTTTATGAAATCCAGTCATGTATTTCAATATGAAGCTCCTTGTGAAAGCAGATCCATTTTATTTTCTGTGATCTCAGTCAGTAGTTGATGCCTACAATGTTTTTTCCACTGTCACAGAGATCATTTCATTTTATCTCTTCACAAAATTAAACAGTCAAAGTGATACTGATATGAAAGACAATATTCAGTGTTTTGTTTTTTTATTTCTTTTTTCTTTTTATTTTTGTGTCTTATTTGATTTTGGTCTCTTCATCAGTTCAGTTTTGCCAACATTGTAATTCAATGACCATTCCTAAAATTATTAGCTCCTTTAAAGTTTTATTTGATTTTTCTTCCCAGTAATGCCAATAATGTAGCAGACAATTGCTTTGAGCATTCATTTCTCTACCAATGCACAGACAATCAGATTCACTGCCACCTTGAGACTCAGCTATCATCAGTCACCTTAGCCTATCAAATCAGTCAATCTACATAATGGGGAAACATAAAAAATCCGAGATCAGAAAAGAGCTCCTTCTACTTGAAAGCCACAAGGAATATTCTATTAGAGTTCCTTGCAGGCTTCACCTGGGCACATTCACAGTAGAGGTCAAAAAAATGTTTGTTTTGCTGTCCTCATTTGTTTAAAACACCTGGAAAACCATTCTAAGTCTTTTTTTTCTCTGTATGTTTCTACTAGGTGGTTTGGGGTAATTTACTTAGAATACATTTTTGTCAATTAAAGCAAATGACCAATGAATAACTGAGTAAGAGTAATTCTTGACCTGAAATAAAATTTACCTTTTTCTCTATTGGGACAGGTGGTAGGAGGTCCAGATAAAACAGAATATGTAAAACTAGTGAAATTCCCTTTTAACTCCCTAGATCTGATAAAAATTCAGCTGAATTTAAGAAAAAGGTTCCATCAAATATAATAGGCTTTCACAGAAGTTCTAGTTTGTGAACAAGACTTGCTGTAATTTTATATCAATCCATTATATCTTTACTTTTAAAACAAAGTATATTTTTTTATATTGGCCATGCATACATGGCAATGAAATTTGTTCCTCAGAAGGAATAGAATTTGTCTTTTCTTTGATATTTTTGCAAGTCTACAGTGTGCCTTTTCAAGTTATGCCTAGAAAAACACTAAGCCTCAAAAACTAAAACCAATGAACATTAGGAGAAGGTAGGAGGACTCCTGGAAAAGAAATATATTACCTTTAATGGATTTCTACAAAGTAATCAGATCCTTCCTGCCTGCTGATTCTGAAACTGTCTACAAGATAAGGCCTCCAATTTGAGAATCAAGTTATTTCAACTGCAGATGTATGAAGTTGGTGCAGTCAACAGAAGCTAACCACTGCATTCACCCTCCTAAAATCACCCTGCTCTTTCAGTAGCTTCAGAACTGATTATCACCTCCACTGAAAACAGAAGACCTTAGCTGCTTTTTTCATGTAAGCCCATTTCTCCTTTTAGCTATAGATCTTTTATCTTCTTACATTCCTTAAAATAGGTGGTAAAAATGCTTCAAGATATAACAGATAAGCACATGTATATCACATTAAATTAAATTCATTGCAGAGACAGCACACATTCTCAAAAATGTCTTTTTTTTTTTTTTTTCTGTTTTCATGAGGTGAACACCTGGATTATTTTACCGAGGAACATGGTTAAAGAGGAAAGACAGCTTGCTATGCATTCATCTACCTTTCTTTCTGCATGTACTTTAATAGCAGAATTGCTTCTGGATACTTGTTTAATGCCATTATATGTGAATAATTTATACATGTATCAAATGTATTTATTAATTATTTCTGAACCAAGAAGTACACTTATGACAGTTCAGATATATATAAGTTTGATTTTTGGATATGGCCAATTTCAGTACTTCAACTTCTTGAAAATGAATTTTCATGACAGGAAAATCTGTTTTACTACTTTCAAAAGTTCCAGGTGTTCATGGAAGGGAGGACTATAGTGCTGTGCATTTTACAGGCATTAGTAAACAATTTAGTAAGTGTCCCTACAATCAGATCTGACTGCCTTTCTACAGTCCCATTGGCATTGATGGAGATTTTTTCAGGACTTTTATGAACTTCCTATCGGGAAGAAATCAAATCAAATAAAATATCAGAAAGATAAGATTCCTTACTCATATCCCTAAAGATATCTAAGTAGCTAAGCCTAAAGAACAATTAACTGTCATTAGTAGACATATTTCAATGGTGGTCAGTTAACAAAACCTACATAACAAGGAATGTTAACCAGATAGATTAGAGAAATGGAAATGTTATGGTATATTTTGCTTAATTAATATGCCTATATTAATGCCAGAAACATGTAAGCCAAAATTCCTTACTTGGAAATATTTATTTCATTTGTAAGCAAGACTAGAGTAATCCCTTCCTGCTCTGTGTTGTCTGCACACCAGCTGAAGAACTGGTTAGAATGTACTAAACTCAGAACAGGTGTTCACTCTCACTGAAGTTCTTTATGGTAAATTGTGTAGCCCAAATTGTAAACAGCAGAAAAACATCACATAAATAACAAAAAGTGATAATTACTGAAGACTCACGAGACTTGTACAAATTTTAGTGAAAAGAGAAAAATGGAAAGTGGGTGTTTCTGGTGGATTCAGTTGGTTCAGTGTTCAACAGCTTTTCATCTTACATTACTGCCTGCAATTCTAGTACATTTAACTATATAATAAAACATCATCTGGAAACTTTGTATTTTATTGAGTTTTTTCCATCATGTCATCATTACTTAGACACTGGCATTTCCCATACAGAATACCAGTAAAATATGAAAATGGTTGAAATAGGAAATGAAGTATCACACTTGTATCCAAAGCTCCTGGGAGAAAAAGAGACAGTTTTGACAGATTCACATCCAGACTGTGCCTAGAAGTTTTGATTTTGACAAATATGAGGGTTTAAAAATGAAACAGGAGATTAACTGGTAAATTTTCCTTTTTGGTGAAAAATGCAACACTGCTGATGTAAATCACTGCAGGCTGGAAAACAACTGCTGTCCCAAATTTCCCCATGTTAGCATGGGACTGTGATCATGGTAACAAGGCTGCACCCTAAAAAGGACTGGAAATAGCTGACACAACCTTATGCAGCTATGCAACTTTAGGAGCAGCATTTTCATGTGTTTAGCCACCTCAAAGTGCTGCACTTCAAGCCGGTGAGTTTGAAATCAGGACTTTCAGAAATGGCTGAATCCCCTGATTCCTCCACCAATAAAATAGTACTACTGATATAAATACCTTTTGCATTATATACTATATGATCACAGAATTACAGAATGCTCTGGGTTGGAAGGGACCTTGAAGGTCATCCTGTTCCAAACTCCTACCATGAGCAGGGACACCTTTCATTAGACCAAGCTGATCAGAGCTCCACCCATCCAGGCCTTGAATGCTTCCAGGGATGGGGCAGCCATAGCTTTTCTGGGCAACTTGTTCCAACGCTCACACAGTAAACAATTTTTTCTTACTATCTAATCTAAACCTATTGTCTTTCATTCAGATAGAAAGTTAAAAAGAGATACATGTTTCCAACATATAAAACAACTTCTAGTTTTGACAGTATTTTTCAAACTAGTGCCAAACATGCAAGTCATAACTTAGACTCTGCAGTTGCTAGCACTGCATGGCTGCAGTGGAAATACTGGGCAAATACTGTCTGAACAGAATGAGTTAAATTACTATTCATGTACTTCACACGATTATCTGGGTCAATTTGACCTGTATGCACTGCTTTAGTAAATGAGCAGCAGCAACTCTTAACAGGTTTGATACGGAAGTCACTTTAAAAAATTCAAAGGTATGTGTGGTACAGAAGGTCAAACTTGATGATCACAGCAAGCCTATCTGGTCTCAGACTCAGTGAATAAAATTGTTTTAACTAGCTGGTTACAAATCCACCTTCACCCTTCTTTTTATTGCTGTATCAAGGCAAAACAGTCAGAACTTATTGGTGAATTTGACCCTTAAATTTTCTGGTGTTCTTATAGTCGCATAAGGTTGATAGCTGCAGTTCTGGATTCATCAGTCAGTTAACATCCAAACTATCACTGACATCAAAAGGAGTTTTATGTGAGAACAAGTCTATCTTGCCCATATTATTGATGATACAGCAATTCTGATCACTACAGTGATTTTTTGCCTTCTAACAGCATGAAGGGAACAGCATAAGCGAGCACACAAGGAAGCTAAATTCTAACTTAGAGTTTTACTGGTTCATGCTGCAGTAATTTTCTTCATAGTAGCCCCATAGATACGGGGCTCTGCTTTGGATTTGTGAGCAAAGTGTTGATTACACAGGGACGTTTTCCTTATTTCTGAGCAGGGCTTACACTGAGTCAAGGCCTTTTCTGCTCCTCGCCCCATCTCACCAGTGAGCAGCCTGGGAGCGCACAAGGAGCTGGGAGGAGACACATCCAAGACAGCTGACAACAAATGAGCCAAAGGACATTCCATACTGTATGGCATCATGTCCAGCATATAGAGCTGGAGAAAGAAGGAGAAAAGGGTGGACATTTGGACTGATGGTGTTTTTCTTCCCAAGGCATAGTTATGGATGATGGAGCCCAGCTTTCCTGATGATGGCTAAACACTTGTCTAACCACGGGGAGTAGCGAATTGCTTCCTTTTGTTTTATTTTTTCCTTGGATGGCTTTTGCTTTTCTTATTAAGCTGCATTTGTCTCAATCCGTGAGTTTTCTCACTTTTACCCCTCTTGTTCTCTCTTCCGCTTCACCAAGAGGACTGAGTGAGCAGCTGGGTTGTTCCGTTACCAGATGGAGTTAAATCACAACAGTGTTGCCAAATGAAAAGAAAATCAACATCCTGCTTCTTACCAGAATTTAGTTCCTAGTTAGAACTGACAAGGTTGGTAGAAAAGATGTAGGCAAAAAGAGTTAAGTTTTCAAAAATTATTAACGACCCAATGATTTCTATTCTAAACATTAACATCAACATGTGTCAGAACCCAGGACATTCCTCTGACTGCCCTGGAGGACTCGAGACTCTGGCAAGAGGCTCAGAGACCTTGGCATACAGTCAAAGACACCTGTGCTTTTGATTTTAGCCCATAGAAACAATTACCAACTTTGTGTGAAGAATTACAAGTCACAAGAGTTTGAGTAGAATAATAGTAAATTTTTCACGGGGTGAAAAAGTAGAATTTTGGGTTTGTTAGAATGGTATGTAAGTGAAGGCAAGATGGAGGATCCTTGTGGCTTTTGTGCTTCTTCCTTCTTCTTCTCTTGCCCCATTTCCTGCTGTGATGGTGGCACTGTTGATTGGTTTGGAGTGGAGACTGACTGTATAACATAGGTGATAGGTATTGGAAAATTATTGTAAATAAAGTACACATACTTTTTAATATAAAAAACTAACACCACCCCACAGGTGGGGAGTGTGTCACAAACTGACCTGCCAGAGAGACCTCCGCAGGTCAGAGAGAGAATGTAATAGATAAGGAAAAATAAACAACCTTGAAAACTAGAGCTGAGGAATCTCAACTGCTTCTTCGGTCTTGGGGCTGGGAAAAGAGACTTTTAATACCTCGGTAGCCACTTCTGCAACACAGAAACATGAGATGCATGCTCCATTCCATGAACTACATGAATGCCCTTCCTTCATAACTGTTTCCCCAGATATTTTTATTAGCTACATTGAAGGAAAAAAAAAAAAAAGGAGAAGAAAAAAAAAAAAACCAAACCAAACTAAAAAGAAAATAGCATAATTAATTTTTAGTCAGCTAACTTTACTACATTTTTATGTCAACTTTTAGTCATTTTAGTTGGCACCAATACAGACTATATGCCTGGTGCAAGTCAGCTACCTTTCCAAGTTGACACTACCTTTCATCAGTACGTGCTTTAGGAAGAAAAATTGAATTAGAAAGATTGTTGTACTAGCTAGCTAATTTGTATAACACATTAAAGATGAAAATTACAATATATGTGCAGAGTATTATTTTTTTTTATTTCATCATCTGCAATGGCCATTTGTTCAATTAACCAATTAAAAAGGAATAACCAGGGAGTGCATGAGGTATAATCACCCATTTTATCACTGTACATTTTTTTCTCATGTAATTTCACTAAAATTAACACTAGGAAGTCTAATTAATGGCAATCCCCATAAGAAAATGCATAAACAACTTAAAAAATATAGAGGAGTGTGAAATTGAAAATAGATTCAGAAAAGGGCACAGAACTTAAATTGTGTCTGGTTTTTGTGTTTGTAAATCTGCTCCCGCCTTGACTGATTTTTTTATTAAAAATCTCCTGTCTTCACATTTGCTACATTCAAAATAAAAAAATTCCTTGACCTGTACCACATTAGTTAGATGGATAGCAGGAAGCACATTTCCACAGCAGTTTTCCCCCACAAAGCATGAGAATTCAGGTGAAATTTTGTCTCTTTTACAAGTAAAGGAAATTTTATCCTGGTCTTATGAATGTGCTAATATTTAATTCAGATGTCCATATTGAGTTATCATATGCAATGGTTTCCTTTGACATTAGTGATCCCAAAGAACTATTAATTTAGTTGAAAATTTGAGAAAATCAGAAAGTTTTCACAAGTCATCTGATTTCTCTTCTACAGTGTCCAGTGTCTGTTGGGACAGACCCAAAGGCAATCTCTTGCTTGCTATGCATCTGCACCTAAGGGGGAAGTATGAACAGAGGTGACTGAATAATTAATTCAATGATATACAAATCTAGATGGCTAGATCTGCCCTTGGTGTTGAAAACAATATTTAGGTAGTAAAGGAACAGGTGAAAGACAGATTGCATGTAATGCAAAACAGTTAGAACAAGCAAATTATTTGGGAGATTATTACAATTGCTATAAAAGTCTTTATCTTTTTTTCCCCCCGAACTCTCCATTTTTCTAAAATACTATTCCATTCTGCACAATGTTATAAATGATAAATGAACAAGATCATTTATATTTACTCTCTCTTTTCAGACCTTTCAGTAGATGCAAATTATTAAAAGGTTGCTGTATGTTGAAGCTCTGTGTGCTTTAGTATCCTGCATGGAATGAAGCCTTCATACAAAAAGATTGTGTATCATTGTTTGTTGGTAAACAAAATATACAGTGGATGCAACAGAGTAAGAATTTATCTTAATTTTATGTTTCTCAGCAGCCAGTAAATAAAAACATATTAGTATTTCTGATTTATAACAGAAGTCAAAATGAACACATTTATTCAGGGAAGACCACTCACATACTGGGAAAGTCTTGTCCTACATAATTTTAATTTTTTTTCCTGGCAAAAAAGAGAACTAACAGCAGAACTATCTGCTTTTTGACAGCAGTCAACTACACGGTATTTTTCTCTCTTTGCCCATTTCACTTTTTTCCACGGTCTGTTTTCATAACATGATAATTACACTGGCTTGTCATTGTAAAATACTATGATTTCATCACAAGAAGAGAAATCCAACAGAGATGAACTGTGAAGAAAAGCACAGAGAAAAGTACAGGTCATCCATCTCTAATATTCAAAATAACTCTAGCAGTTTAAAAAATACATAGTTTTGTGGAAGTCATGTACTTACAGATCTATTTGTTATAAACCACTTTTTAATTTGTGTACTAAATAAGCGTTAAATTTTTGGCCTCCTAAGTAGATCCAGAAATGAAGTTTGGTTTTCTTTTTTCTTCTTGCTTTGCCAATTAAACCAACATTCTTGTTGTTTGAGCCGGAAGGAGATCAGACGCTGAGATGCTGGCAGTGGCCTCTGTCCAGCAGGTGGAAATACCACATAGTGAAATGGAAAAGCAGAGATGTGAAAGGTTCATATTCTTAGCTGAAAAATATAATAGTCTGAAATTAAACACAACTTGTCACAGCAGACAGTCTTTCTGTATGACTGGAAAGTCCTTAAATATACTCATTTTAAATGTGGGGAGGAGGAGGAAAAGAAAATAATGACTAAATACTAAAAAAAAAATTAGAATAAATGAAGCCAAAATATCAGAATTAGGAATTTATTCTGAAAACTGGGAAAGGTATAAAAGCAAAAAGAAACAAAAGGCTCCAAATCTCTGCTAAGAGGCTTTGGGATAAATCTCACCTGAAAATTGTAAGGGCAAACTGAAGTTTACCAGGAAAAGAAAAAGAAACCTCAGCTTCATAAAATAGTATTTTTGTTATAGCATTCAGGAGAATGTGAGGCTTACTGGCTACATTGTCTATTCAAGAACCTACAAGCTCTTTCAGCTTCTGTTGAACTCTGTTTCATTTCATGCATGCTAGCTTCACTGTTGTTTCCTTTATGTCATAAATGAACAATTTAAGGTTGCATAAATAGCCACCATCAAAACTATTAACAAAAATGGTTTTAATATCATTTGATTTCTACAATGAATATCATTTAATATACAGAAATGCACTGTAACAAAGCTAGATGGTAAGGTTCACTCTATTACTTGCTACGTGGATGAAACATGCAAAGAAAAATCAAATTAGAACGTATTTAAAATTATCTACAGAGACACTGAAGATTCTAAAGAATAAGGGAGACCCTTCATTGACTCATAAGGTTTAGATGGACTTCCCTGCTTTTTGGGCTTCTCACGGAGCCTAGGTGTGTCTAGATCCAGTCTTAGACTGACTTGGTCAATGCTTTACATCTAAAGGGATTAGATACACGGATTTCATTACCAATGATTTATCATGCTGTCAGCAAGTGTTGTTATTGGGAGTCTCTCTACCTTGGGCAAGGATGGATCTCAGTCTCAGTCAGGTAAGGAATCTCACACCTTGAAAGGCATCCCAGCTCCAGGTGAGAGCGTCTGGCATGCAGCCCAGCTGCAATTTGGAGAGAACTTAAATTGGACTCATCCAAAGATCTGACACAAGTGGAAAGGTACACCTGCACAATGAGCAAACTTGGGAGGAATCCCAGCTCAACAGGAGACCATTGCCATGCAGCCACATCGTCTAGCCAGGAGATCCTAAGAAAAGCTCACTTAAACTATTATATTTGTGGAGTGAAACAAATGAATTGTCAGTTGCGTACAGTGGGACAGGTATGCATGAGATTCCTTGTGCTGACAACTTTCTTTGTTCCTTGACAATCATATCTTGCAAAAAATGCCCCCCATTCATGTGTTAATTTTATGATCTGTGTCCAAGCTGATGTGCATCGATGCTCACTGGATCACCCTGCTCCACTGTGGGTTTCCTGGAGGAGTTCTGGGCCCAGCTATGACTCAGGCCTTTGCCTCCTTTGGAGACTCTACTGACATGTGCTGGTTTGATTACAGGGATCGAGTGCATCCATCAAACCCTTTCAAGTCCTCAGTAATTTAAAGCACAACACCAGCTCTGCAGGTGATCATTAAGTATTATTTTGTCTTTAGATGCACATGGTTGGGGCTTAAAAGACAGAGCAAGCATATATAGGTTTTGAAAATAATATATCTCCATACTGTCGTTCAGAACTCCCAAAATTCACAAATTCAAATCCCCCATTCTCAAACCCACCAATACCATAGCATTTTCTTGCTATGCTCTTTTTCAATTTTTTTCCTTTTTCCATTACAGAAAATGGGAACCAATAAGTACTTTATATGATACTTATATCAAAGAATAAGTATTTATAAGCAAGAATACCTGCTTATAAAAAATGATTGAGATTTATTTATATATTTGAAATTCAGAAGCATAGCAGGCAGAAAAATACATTAATATTTTTAACTTCCATGGAGGAAAGCAGACACCAGCAGTGCTAAAATAAAAAAGGATTTTAGGAAAGAGCACAAGAATATCATAAGCCTAGGATTATTTTCAGATAATTGCCAGGAAAATATGTGGGTTTCATAACTCATTGATAAGAATCAAATGCTTGGCTCTCTTTCTGTTACAAGTCCCCAAGCAGATGATGTCCAGCATTTAGAAAGCCCCATGAGTTCAATTTCCCTTTTTTCAAATAATTCTCATAGAATTCTTTTCCACTTATAGTGTGGCCCAGTTTGTTCCACTGTTTCATTTTATGAAAGTTTCACAAGTGGTCAAATTGTTAATGGTGGTTCTCCCACAGCCTTCTCAGCAGAGAGCAGAGAAGATTGCAGGCAAATTTCCAGTCTTGGAATATTGCAGGAACAGTGTGGACAAATCTGCTAATAACACATGCCCATGGGGTCAAGGGAAAAAGTTTATGTATTTCTGGGCAAGAGGGAAGAAAGTTGACAGCTGAAGGATTAGATGTAAAAGGGAACAGCCTAAAAGGCAGCTGTAGGATTATTCTGAAAGAAAATTTTCCCTCTGTTCCCCACCTGAAGAGAATTCAATCATGAGTGTTTTGTGGGTGCTGGCAGAGGAGTTCAAAGTGACTATTAGTATTAATGAAAATTAAGGAAAACAGCCATGCCATCTACTTCAGGTTGTAATGTTCTCTAAACTACATTCTTCTTCCTCTCTCCCAGCTTTCTGGAGGCATCTATTGCTTTCTTTGTCTAGTATATGTTTGGTCCTCTGAATCCCATCTTAATTTGACATCCAATGGAAACAAAGTGAATTTCTCCCAGGGAGTCTGTTAGGTTCTTCAACACCCAAGTAAGGAGCTACATATATTTTTCAAAGACCTATCCTTTCCTGACATCAGGCAGACCCTGTCATTTTGAATTAAATTTGCTGAAGAGCTTCAATTTGGGCTTAAAAGAGAAAAAAAAAAATTACCTTTTTTTTGTGTTTACCCAGAAAATTACTAAGCTAAAAATTACTGCTCCTCTCAAATACTTATGAACTCAGTCATTATTCAGTTGGTGGGTGAAGCTCAGAGAAATGTGCCTAAGCAACACCAGAGTCTGGAAGAGTGCTGTGTTCTTCCAACTCTAATTCTCTCCAAGGTTGAACCACTGAACTGCACACAACTACACAGGACAAAACAAGGTCCAGAGAGTACTCTCATCTGAGCTGTCCTTACTTACTTTGTGTTTTCACTTGCTTTAGCAACATCCAACAGAGAAAGAACTGTTCACATTTCTTCCACAATCAAGCCAAAGTTGGCTACTTTGCAATTGTTAAGAGTTCACAGGTGCAAAAATATCAGAACATCTGTCTTGGTTTGAAGACATCTTGTAATAGGCTTTTTTTCAAGCCTCCACATCATCAAGGGCAAGTCCTGCCTGACCAACCTTGTGGCCTTCTATAGTGGAGTGGCTACATCAGAGGATAAGGAAAAAGCTGCAAATTACATTTATCTGTATTTCTGCACAATCTCTGACATGGTCTCCCACAACATCCTTCTCTCTAAACTGAAGAGAGATGGATTTGATGGGTGGACTGTCAAATTGATAAGGAATTTGCTGAAGAGTCACATCCAGAGTGCAGTGGTCAATAGCTCTGAGCCCTGAAGGACATCAGTCACAAGTGATATTCCTCACGGGTCCATATAGTGACCAGTATTATTTAATATCTTGTTAAATTACATAGGTAAAAGGGTCACCCCCAGCAATTTTACAGATGAAACCAAGATGAGTGGTCCTGGTGGCACACGTGATGGGTGGGATGCCATCCAAAGGGACCTGGGCAATCTCTAGAAGTGGGCACAGGGGAATCTCATGAGGTTGGATAAGACAGTGCAAGGTCCCATACCTGCTCTGGGATAACCCCCAGCATCAACACATCCTGCGGGATGAACGGATCAAGAGCAGCCCAGCTGAGAAGAACTTGGGGATGCTGGTGAATGAGAGGCTGAAGATGACCCAGCAATATGCTCCTGCAGTCCAGAAAGCCAAATGTGTCTTTGGCTGCATCAAAACCAATGCAGGCAGGGTGAGGGAGGGGAATTCAGCCCCTTTACTTCTCTCTGGTGAGACCCAAGCTGCAGTGCTGCTTCCAGCTCTGGGGTCCCCAGCAAAAGAATGACATCAACCTCTTGGAGTGAGTACAGAGGAAGACCAACAAGATGATTAGAGGGATGGAACACCTCTCCCAAGAGGAAGGCCTGGAAGAATTTGGATGGTTCACCCTAGGGAAGAGAAGGCTTTGGGGTGACCTAATTGCAGCCTTCCTATACCTGAAGAGGGCCTACAAGGAAGATGGACAGAAGCTATTTATAAGAGCATTTAGTGACAGGTCAGGGGAGATTGGCTACAAACTGAAATAAATTAAGTTTAGAATGTATATTAGGAAGAAATTCTTAATTGTGAGGGTGGTAACGCCCTGGAACAGGTTGTCCAGAAGAGCTGTTCAAGACCAGGTTGGATGGGGGTCTGAGCAACCTGGTTTAGTGGAAGGTGCCTCTGCCCATGGCAGGGGGATTGATGAGGATGATCTTTAAGGTCCTTTCCAACACAAACGATTCTCTGATTCTATGATTATAAGAAGTACCTCTGCTTCATAAGAGTTTAGAGCCCTGACTGTGAGGGGGGGAAAAAGCAAATGTTATTTATGTTTTGGGGATAGGGAATATATAAGAAAATGTCCATTCTGACAGACTTCTTTGTCTTCCAAAATCATCCTAATGAAACCAAATCTCCTGATTTCATCCATGGGGCTTTGTGGATGCATGGTTTTTTGGCCACATGATACAGATAATACTTTCCTAAGTTGCAAATTCCAGAGGAGATGCCATGATTGGTACTTGCACTACAGGCAGCCTGAACTCAGCATCATTTTAGCCTGCACACAAAACTGTTCTGCCATTGCCACAGGTGGTGCTATACAATCTTTAGGAACTCAGGCCATTTTGGCCTAAAGCTGTCATTTGTCCGCAAGAGTGGAAGGAAAAGATAAATGAGCTACGCTATTCTGGGATGAAGCAAATGGCAAGTGCCAAGACTTTTTCCTCCAGAAGTCATATTAGCCATGACCTGGGACCAAGGGACTTTATGTTCCTTAGCCAAGGATGGCAATTGTCCCAAAAGGAATATGTCTTGTGCACTTAGGACAATATTTGCCAGCTATTGGCATTATGTTCAAATGCCTTTCACCCTGTTCCCTCCCTCCTCTTCCTCCAATTTTGGCATAGTGTACAAGTGAAAACACATATCAAGGCAGCAATCTAGCCAGGATCTTTCCCTAGAAAATACTAGAACTCCATTGTAAGAAACCTGGCACTGTAAATTTAATTGCTGCATAGGTTTGAATTTGACTGACGGTGCATATATATGCAATCAAGTGCAGATGAACTCTCCAACACAGGTGGAAAGTGTGCAGCAAAAAAAAAGATCTTCTAGTAAAGATACTTATTCTTTTCAACATATATCCTATGTTGTGACAAAACTTTCTGGCTTTTTACAGCTGCACCATCTTGGCTTTCTTCTTTTATGTCGTTATTCACAACAGAATTTTATTTAAAAAGTCTAGGAACTAAGACTACATCTAAATTTGTCAGAAGTAAATAGCTTTGTAGATTTGAGTCTCTGTTCTCAAAGCCCATTGTCTCCATTGTGCTTTCTTTCTGCACACTATGTATCTCTGTGACAAATGGTTATGGCTGTGTTTTATTTGAACATTGACTGAGGTGTACAAGCAGGGTAGGGGGGAACAGAAAGGTATAGGAAGCAAATATTCAATTTTAAAAACTTGTGCTATAAAATACATAATAATTTTCAAGTGAAAAGGACATCTTCATTTTCTAAATGGGTCTTTTAAAATGATAGGCAATAATGGGAGAATAAGTCCATTATTCATTTATAAGGGAATTAGCATAACAAAGCTGCCTAATGTGAGAGTTCAGAAAGCTCTGATTAATAAATTAATCCTTATATTTTACAATAGGTCTCATTTTTAAAAAATAATTTCTATAAGAAAGTGTTTTAATAATCTCAATGTTTTTCTTCAGAAAATTTAACTCTCTGTAAGCTACCCAGAGCAGAGACCAAGATGAACTTCAAGTGCAGATGGGTGCAAATAATTACAGCTCTCGATAACTGATAGAATTGCACAAGGAAAAGTTGGAGGCAGGACCAAAGGGAGCTTGACTGGTGCCTTTGTGGCATGTAGGGGTCCATCACACTGGTGTTAATAGCTAAGCAGAACAATTTAAATTAATCTACATGGTAATTAATATGAAGGAAGAAAGAATTATGAGCCTTCAGTTTTGAGAAGAGTGGCCTGAATAGAGAATAATTTTTATTTTTTTTTTTATCTCTTTAAATCCCTTTCATAATTTTTCTTTCTGTAAGTTATTTTTTAATGTGGACACAGTCTCTTAAACTTGCCTGCTCTTCGCTAAATAGACTCTACAGTACAATTAAAAGCCTTTGCTTTTCTGAAAAAGTTCTGTTCCAGATGAAACACTTTCAATATCAAGTCATTGCTCTGCTGTCTTGTGAAGTAAGGCATCATTCTCAATCTCCTTTTCTTAGAAAAGAGCCTTTTACTCTGTCTTCTTTTTTAAGCTTCAGTGAATCTGGTCTTTTTATCTGAATAACCCATAAAAAGGTTTTATTCAAGTTTATTTTATTAGCAGCATTGTCCCTATGTAGTTGTAAGCAATACCATTTGATGTATGGCACCAGTCCTTGTCTATTTCTGTATTAACAATTTTAGGTAGTAGCCTTTCTCTTTTTACAAGAAGACACTAATGAAACCAGCACTTTTTGATTCCATTCCTCTTTCCCCCATAATTGACCTCTAACGCTGTTATTTCCCTCCATGCAGGACTAATGGGAGTGGACAAATCTTTCTGATTACTTTTGGAGAGCTAGAAAGGATGCTTACAATAGGAATCTTGAGATAAAGTGCTAGTCACAATGAAGCAGAGAATGGTGAATTCTGCTCAGACACACCATGCACCGCAGAATGCCTGACACGACATGCTCCAGTCTGCTTTTGAAAGCTTTGGGAAGAGGATTAATGATGTAGTAACATAACAAGGAAGGCAGAAAAGAGAAAATGATGACGTTGGTAGTTTCACCATGAACAATGTTAATGCCACTTTTACTGAGCTTATCAGAGCACTCATGGTGCGATTTGACTGGGGAATGGAAAAAAAAAGGCCGAGAGGCTCTTGCTGACCTTCTCAGTTTAGGGCTTCAGTCACTGCCTAAAGACAGAAAGTTTCAGCCATTGAGTGTGTGTCCTTCCTTTGGATAATACAAATGGAATTTCCTTCTCTGGTCTACTGCCTACACATCAACAGGAAAGCAACTGCAAAATTTATTTGGGCTGTCAGAGTAATAAATTCTCATTTCTGATACTACCAACCTCTGTTCCTTCACCTGTGGACTCTTCTGGTATGTTCAACTTGTCTGTTCTCATCACATCTTTATTCTGTAAATCTAAAAGACAAGGCACTGCCTTGTTAAATGGAATAAGACAGCAGGGGGAAAAATCACTGTACACAAAAATAACAGTTTGAATCTAGACTGCATAGCAGTTCTTCACAAATAACTCTCACTTCAAATGCAAGGAAGAAGCAGAAGATCTTTGAAAGGAAAGCATTTGACAGATTACATTCTCTAATAAGCCTCATATTGCAAAACAGAGGGGAAGGCACAATTAGAAAACTGTTCCTAATTCATGTTTTACTACAAATTAATGATGCAAACAGGAAAACAGAAACTCCATTACTTATTTGCATAAGAATTCCTCTGTCAACAAGCCTTCAGTTTATTTGTGTGTCCTACCACTCCTACTTTGGTTAAATTTACGATTTATATGTATATTACTTTGGTTTAATTATGTTTTCCTACTGTCTAGAGTGTTTTAGAAAGAGTTGTGAAAACTTGGTGAAATCTATTTGGCGTAGCAAGATTGTCTTTACAGAAAAATTAACTGGGTTTGCCAAGCTCATGAGCCCAAGGGTTGTATCATTTAGATCTTTCTCTTATTCTCAGTGAAAAAAAAAAAAAAGCCCTTAGAAATTACTTCTTTGGCACTCAGCACTAGCCTCCATTTAATTGTTCTTCCCATTGGCATTGCTGCTTCTCACAAGGAAAAAAAATCCACTTTTGCAAGTTCCTTTAAGGTCCTGTTCATATTCTTCCTCAATTCATTTCTACTGTCCTAGTTCTTCTCTTCAACTATTCTCACCATACTATATTCATAGAAGACACTTTTCTTTTTCAGCCAAGCCCTAGACACAAACCAGAGATTTGATGGCTGTTGTTGACTTATCATCTTGGAAGGTCTGCTGAACCTTTTCTAACTTAATGATTCTCTGACTCTTGAACTTACAAGGATGACAATTTTCACTCTGTATAAATGTTTATTCTGTGCAAATTTGTGTATTTAAGTTTCTGTATGATTGTGCATTTTCAAAACTTCACTGTGGACCTGCAGGCAAAACTAAAAGAAAGCCACAGTACTTAAGGATATAAATTTGCTGAAGTTGACTAGTCAACTGTTATTTGTGGATTTTCAGGAAAGATTATTTTTTATACTAGTATTTATAGTTTTTTATTTACTATTCAAAATTCTAGCATAGCAGTATTACTGTCTCAGTGATGATTTAAATCTATCTATAGTCTTTAATTATTTTCGGTGCATCATTTGTTCTTCAAGCCCAGGAGACTTGTTCTCTTCTGTTGACTAAGTATTTAATGTGAAATGTTTCATCAAAGACTAGTCAGGGTTCACATTTATAAAATAAAAGGTAGAGTCTGATAGAATGACATTGATTCCCTGTCCTATCTAAAGATAGCTGCCAAATTAAAAACAATAAAGTATAAGTTGAGACACATGATGTTTCATTTCTGGTTAGCAAGGGAGGGTAATACATGAGCCACAGGCAGGTCCATCAATCTCATCTGGCCAGAGATGAAACTCCATGTATAATAGCATGTCATCTAATTTTTTGTTTCCTTTTGCTTTGCTTTGTGGCTTTCCCATAAAATTCATCATTACAATAAAATGAGAAAATGAAAAATGAAGTTAAAGTGGTCAAAATTATGTATGCTGAAAAAAACACAAAACATTACCCTAATAACAACAACAGTCCCCCCCCCAATAAATATTTTGCACACTACACTGAAAAAAAATATTAGTTTTTCTTCTCCAGATTTTACAATCTAATAACAAATTCATTCTGGAGTCCTGCTTTCTCTTGATTATCATGTTTATAGTCAGAGATATTTCTTAACACATGGACAATAGAGAAATGGGAGCACAAATGTAACCAACAGCAAACTTTGTAATTCCTACTTTCCAGGTTAGCCAGGGTATCAACTAAAGGAGTCTCAGAGCAGCTTCATCTGCAGTTCCTTCTTATGACATGGAGCATCATTGCCACTCTCATTGTGAGGCCAGGAAGTAGAGGAAAACCCGAGTCCAATGGCCATAATAATGTCTTATCCTTGGCTTCAGGCTCCAGTTGCCCAGCTCATTATCAGAGCAGTGCTGAAAGTAGACCAATAATTCTATTTTCAAATCATACCTGTATCCTTCTGGTGACTTAGGGCATCAGAGATGAGGTTTGTGTAGGGTTTAATTGGAAAATTCAAGTATATTCAATACTCCTCTTGCTCAGTCAACCATTTGGTTTATAGTGGTGGATGATTGGTAGATATGTGACTTTTTCTTTCCTTGCGATGTGAGCATGTCTGTGAGAGGAGAGAGGGCTGTCAGTTAGCCAGGTAAGATAACAGTCTGCCAGTCTTCCAGGAGTAAAAGAGAAATGCCAGATATGGATTAAAAAAAAAAAAAAAAAAAAAAAAATCTTTCGTCTTTGTGTTTTAAAGCTTTAGAAAAGCTGATGCAGTGTATGCTTATGCAGATACTCCCTCAGAACTAGGAAAAAGAAAGGATGTTGTCCTGGTCTTCTCTCAGACAACATTATAACTTAGCTGAGGTTTTAAAACCTATGGGCAGCAGATATATCATTTAAGAGCTAATTTCCAAGTTAAACTCTTGAACTTGCCCAAATTCTGTTAGGGATTAAACTAATACAAAGCTCTAGCCTACAACAACAAGCAAGTGCAGTGTTTCTATTTCTCTCATGATCAAGAAGAGTTTAGTCTTATAATCCTATTTAAAGTGTTGCCCTTGATCAACCATGTGCTTAACGAGATCACCACACTCTAGATTCCAGATCAAGCAGCGCCCAACAAATTTACTGCATTGCTTGTCTCTCATGACTAATAGTCTATCCTCTTCAAATGAAGGACATGATCAGGCAAATCAAAAGCACTACAAAAAAAAGAAGACAATGAGAAATCTTCTGTAAAAGCAATATATTTAAATGTAATTCCCAAAGCAGTCTTTAAAAAATAAGCACCATAGCTTCATAAGCAGTAAATGAAGAAAATCAAGGCAATGGAATCCAGTTTTACAAAGACCTAATTAGGACAGTCAGCAGGGTTGTTTGGCTTACCTCTGGGATTTTTTTAGTGCTTTCTGCATTTATAAAAAGGCACATAATGAATATTAAATAATAAAGAAGAAGTGGGTTTTTTTAGGAGAATGATTCATAGTTTTTTAATACTAAAAACTCCTTAAGCTGCTCGATACTAGAACCTCCAAAGGAGGTTTATATTTAGTATCTCTATATGTCCCTGTTAGATGATTTGCTCCTGATTATGCTGAAAAAATGGGTAATGCATGAAGGTGGGATTATTCCTTTTTTTTTTTTTTTTTTTGTTCCACTAATCTGTATTAATAGGCCTTACTCGTTATATTTATATTTTTTAGTAAATCCTTTTGTAAATTTCATATCCAGTATATTTTCAATATAGAATAGTTCTTCCAGCAGAAAACTGATTACTTTTCCTTCTAGTGAGAAGAGGAACAATTTCATAGGAATGGTGCAAGTTATCCTGGTAATGGAAAAGGTTAGGCATTGGTTACAATAAATCTCAGCATATTTTGTAATTATATCTTGCTTATATATGCATATGTTGCATAGTATTTAAAAGCTTCTAAAGAGTTTAAAATAAAGAATGTAAGGGCTGAGTTTGAAATCTATTGGAGGGTATCTTTATGATCTTTATGGTATTATTGCCTCAGAATGTGTGAAATGTGCAAAATGTACAGGAGTCGGGCAGAACTACAAAACTCTCAAAAGTTACACCCTGAGGCATGTTGCTGCAACATCACTCAATATGAAGTGTAAAAACAGCCAGTTTACAGGAGACTTTATTACCTACATGTAAAGATTTTAGAAGCTACTGTGTGCAAATAACAATCCTATGATTAGATTACTTGAAAATACACATTTAAAAAAAAGGTTAGATATTAAAATATGGAGGAATTACTCCACCAAGGATGCCTAATTAAAATTGCAGGAGGCTTAAAATGGTAGCTTTCCATTTCTCTTTCCATTTGTCTTAGGAAAGTCAGCTGTAGACTTATGTCAATGTCAGTAGTGTTAACTTCAACCTTTCAAAATTCATGAGTCAGCCGAAAAGCAGTTTCATCATTTGCCTAAAAATCATTAGGTTAAATAAAGGTGAGTGGCTCATCCATTCTTTTCCATCTCTCCCTTTGTAAACTGCCTGGCTCATTTGTTTTCAGAAACTTTTCTTAAGTCTGGACAACAGAATGTTGTGAATATTTCAAAGGAAAACTAGGAAGTCTCTTGGCATCCCATTAAGCTTCAGGCACAGAAATGAGAGAAAAACAGTATGTTTTTGTAGTCTTTGTGATTAAAACAATTTTGATATGAGAAGAGTCTGAAAATCTCATGACTTTGAGTGTTCAATTTGGTATCATGAATAAAGGGCCTTTGGCCCAACAGTCCTTTCCCCCTTTCTAAAAAAAGTGTCAGGATAGTACCAGAGTTTTAGAAAGTCCTTCTGAAGTCACAGAGGAATATGTTTCACTTAGAACATCTGTAGTTACTCTCACTCATTTAACAGTTTTGATTCAGAAATAGGGAATTATGGTGGATTTTGTGAATACTCCATCATCTCTTTTGTTTTATCCACTTTTTTGTAAGCATATTCAAGAAAAGTTTGTGAACAACCTAGACATCACAGAAATTGTGACTGCAATAATTAGCCAGATGATCCAAGACATGAAAGCCCAAAGAGCCACCTCTGTTAGCTAGTAAAAAGATTACTAAAGGTATGGAACGAGATATATTTGAAAAGAATATATTTGAATAAATGTCTCCTATCATTAGTAGTTAAAAAAATGTTTCTATCTTTTTTCCTTATTATTTAAAAAAATTAAAATGAAATTGCAGAGGGAGCATCTGGGGTTTCTATTCTTGCTGGTTTTTACTATTTATCCATGAAAAGTTCTATATTCCTTCATCAAATTGACTTTGTTAGGAGTTTTCATTCATCATAGACTTGCTGTTGAATGGGGCAAGTCGTTTAGTTCCAGCCGACACAGATAAGAATAAGGTACTGCATGCCTTGGCTTTTGTTAACAAAATTTGCTCCAGCAAGAGGATTAGAAAAGCTTTGAGCTATACAGAACAGAACTGACTAAGATGTCCCTTGGGTAATCCCTATGGGATATTCTGAGGGTGCTGAGAGGTCTGGTTACTGACATAATGAGGATGCTCTCAACTATTTGTTGAGATCAGGAAATTTCCCAATGGGCAAAGAGTAGCAAATGTTCTCACTAAATTCATAAAAAGGTCAAAAATGTAATCAAAGAAAATCCTGTGAGTCAACACCACCTCAGACCCTGGAGAAAATATCTAGCAAGTCCTCTTGGAAGTCACTTCTGGATTCATGAAGGAAGGTGACTGGGAATATCTAGCAATAATTGAAGCAGATGAACCACGCCTGGCCAATCTGACGACTGTCTTGTATGACTAAAATACTAGATCTGTGAACTACTGTAAGGCAGCAGATATTGGCTACTTTTTAGCATAGCATGAGACACAGTATTTAAGTCAGGACCTTATGGTCTAGATGAGTGAACTACCAGACAGCTGCATTGTCAACCTCTACAGAGAGCAGTTTGTGGCTAGTACTCTACCTGCAGACTGATTACAGGTGGAGCACGGAGAGGTCTGTTTTGGGACTGTTCCTGTTCAATATCTTTATCAATGACCTGGAAGAGGAGACAAAGTGCACCCTTACCATGTTTGCAGCTTACACCAAACTGAGAGGTGCAGTCAATGTGCTCAAGGGTAGAGTTGTCTTCCAGGGGGACCTAGACAGGCTGGAGGAATAGGCCAATAGGGAACTCTTGAAGGGTAAATGCAAGGTCCTGAACCTTGGACTGATTAACCCCCTGTAGCTGCACAGGCTGGGGACTGGCCAGCTGGGGAATGGGTCTGCAGAACAGGGTCTGTGGGTACTGGGTTAAAGGGGAGCCAGAAATGTGCCCTAAAGCAAGGCAGGCTCTCAACATCCTGGGCTATGCTCATCAGAGATGTCAAGGATATCACTGATTATTTACTTCACACTTGTTAGACCATACAGAATGCTGCATCCAGGTTTGAGTACAAGAAAGATATTGATAAAGTGAAGTAACAAAACAGCTTGTCCAATGAGGCTGTGAAATCTTCACCTTTAGAGGTCTATGAGGACTGGATTGGAGAAAATAGTAAGCAACCCGGTGTGACTTTCCAGCTGATCCTGCTTTGAGTGGAAGATTAAAGTCTCTGACTCTTTGAGGTTCCTTCCAACCATAATGATTTTATGGTTGCTATTAAATTTTCTTTCTAACCAACATTAAACACAATTTCCTAGGTCAATGGCAACGCTAGTTTGGCTGGAGAAAACGCGGCAAAATTGAAGACTGAATATATCAAAGATAATTTAAATCTAATGAAAACTCTCTAAATCTTGATCCTTCAAAATTCGAATGCTTCATGTCAAAAAAAGACAGTTTTTTGATCTTCAGATAAAAGAGTGGGTTTGTATCAACTATTCAAATATAAATATTTTGTCCAAAATCAGAATAAAACCTTTATTTCTCAAAGCAAGTAAGTTTTACCAGCTTGATGAAAATTAAAATTATTCTTTATTTTCTAGTGAACTGAAAAAACAATTATTGACACATATTGCCAGAAGAAAATTGTTTTGGGTTGTAACTTGGTTTATGTCTTCATTGTTCCAAGAGATTGTAGTGAGGTTTATTTTCTATATTGCAGGGGAGTGATATTGTATACTGAAAATTGTATAAATTAGAAGGGGGAGCCAAAATGTCAAAATACCTTGTTTCCCTCTTCCTCCTCTGTTACTATGATAGCTTTGTGTGGGTGGGTGGGTGCATATTTAAACAAACAAAAGTGTTTTCTTATTTCTTCCTCTGCCTTTTGTCAGCATGTTAACTGAGGTAGGACAATACCTTCACTTTGAAAAATCAAATGCAGAAGCATTACTTTGAGCTCAAAGTATAACTCCAGTTCCTAGCTGTAGTAACATAAACCAGAAGTTTCCAGTCCAATGTTTCTACAGGACAGGACAAATCCTGTCTCTTTATAATAATCCTAAAAGTCATTCAGTCTCAAGAAGAAGGTCTCAAGGAACAATGATCAGAGCAGTTAATCTACAAGCTAGGATTTTAGACTCCAATGAATGGGAGGAGAAGTAAGACACATATCCGAAATTCTCTTTTTTCTTTCTGGAGAAAAAATGTAGCAGAAAAGGAAGTGTGACAAGGTGGACGACGGAATGGAGACTAATATCTCATTTATTTAAATGTCTTGAAAATTTTAATCACAATCATATGCAGGGAGTGTGCCTCTCTCCCAAAGCAACTAATTTTTCCAAGAAAGTAAGCGCAAAGAAATCATTAATGGGGACAATTTTATACTCTCATTCAGGAAGTCCACAGTGAGGCCTTTGCACAAATTGCCCTGAAAAATATCAGTCAAGAGAGGAGAATGATGATTGCTAGACAGCAATAGTTTTGATGTACCATCTGGAAAAGGAAATTTTAAAAAAAGGAGGATAAGGACCATGAAAAGTCTTCTTCCCACAGTAGCTTAAATACAAACTCAATTCTTTCAGAAAGTATATTCACTTTTAAATTCCATGAGGCTGATTCTTACTCCAGAAATATTTCCTTTACCTATTAGACACCTTATAGGAATCAAGAACAAAAGACTTTTTTCACAAGTGAAAACTCGAGCAACAACCTCTACAGCAACATCAGCAAGAAACTTAAATGCACGCTCAAAGAACAAGTTAAAACCGTAATTATGAAATTCATGAAGTGGCAACTTTGAAATGCTGATCAATCAAAGGCAGGATTGATACAAGGGCAGGTATAGATTCCTCCATCTTCATTCACTGGACAGTATGTATATATTGCATTTTGCTGCAATTGTTTTTGAGCCCAGAACCCTTATGATTCATTGGCAGAAGCTACACTGTGTCAGCTGAAAAGGAGTCTTTCTCTGCAGGTAGAATCTGCATCATGTTTCTCTTAGCAGAAATTTCTCCTTGCATATCTGATGAGTTATTCTGGAACCATATCCTTAAATTTTTTTTTTAAAAAAAGAAAAATTCATGTTTCTTACTGAGACAACCACTACCTATTTTCTGGAATATATAAAAGTATTATTAGAATGTTAGTAAGTTTTTTCATATTAGCAGCATCTCAAAATACCTTTGCGTAGATTGATCCTTCACTGATTTCTTCTTACTTCTCTGGAAGGCCAAGTGTGTTTCCTGTCACTGGTAGCATTGTTGAAGGAAGAATTACAAGAAATTCAGGCCAGCTTTCTAAAGCTGCATACAGCAAACACACCTAAGTTGTGTGTTTAACCCTCTAACTCAGAATAACAAGCAGGCAGGTGAGAGACTAAATAAAATTAAGAGATGTCAGCCTCAGCTAACCTATTGCAGTGACGGTGGGAGGTGGAGAGGCAGCAGAATCTGTGCTGTAGCAGCCAAACACATGTCCAGTGTTGTCTCCTATGTATGCAGATATTTCAGATTACAAGGTGGAGGCAGGTGTTCTTTATCAGGGTCCTCTTTTAGAGGTGCATGACTAGGGAAGAAATGGCTGCTGAAAAAAAGGAGCATGGACAAACATTCAAATAAGTACTCCTCATATTTCTCCTCTCTGGTTTCTTTTGTTGTGTTGGGAGTCATCACCAACTTCTGTATTTTCGTATGGCAGAATCAGAAGCACTGTAAGCTTGGCTTGGTATTAATGGACCACTTACTGTGAGCATCACAGGTAGCTGTAAGGAGTATATATTTTGACTCATGATTCAAATCTAACCCAGCTTTCATAGTGCCATAGTGATAATACTCTATGAAAGTTTAATAGGTTACAATGAGTAAGTAAAATTTATGAAGTGTGAATACGGGACTACTTTTTGTAACATTGGTATTTCCCATCCTACAGTAAATAAATGGCTATTCATTTGGAAGTGTCAGAGATAACTTACAGGAGGTACTTATTTAAGCATCTTCTCATTTTGCACATGTGCAGAGCAATGATTGCTATTTAGTATTTATGAGTCTAGGGATCTCTTACTGTGTTAATGTAGTTGTAGTTCTCATAAATTTGTATCTTTATTACTTAGAACATTTGTATGTTTTGGTGAACACAGTGGTAATGTAGCGTGGAAGGCAGTACAGTCCCACTGCTTTATTCTTGAATGAGTGCTGTGATTCTTGTGTGGCCTTCAGCAAACCATCCCTCTTCCTCTGTGGTTGGTACTCTGTTTTTACAGAGGTCCCTGGAAGAGAGGTGACACACATT
The DNA here is from genome assembly GCA_013397295.1 of Polioptila caerulea. Taxonomy (NCBI): domain Eukaryota; kingdom Metazoa; phylum Chordata; class Aves; order Passeriformes; family Certhiidae; genus Polioptila; species Polioptila caerulea. The sequence continues at coordinate 186,404 of VYXF01008573.1, forward strand.
ACCTGTGTATTTCTCATTGTTTTGAGAATATCCTCAGAGGTCTTACCCACATCTTTAGAGCAGCTGGTTGAAAAACACGCTTTACTTTTATCAGACCCTGTCACTCTTTTATATTAGACATAACATGTGATAGGAGAGGACAATTGGCAAATAGGATATAACTACAGTCCAAAGATTAGACTTTGTGACTTCTAGTTTTACTTCAGATCCAGGCATTATCTTGGTAATTTACACATAGATATCTGTTTGGACTTCTCAAGGACTCTTAAAGGCTATGATCGTTCTGGCTGCTACTTGACTGTCCTGCAAAGATACATAAGGAAACATTTTTTCCCACTGAAAATATGTGAAGGTTGTTCCCTTTCTGTTCTGGGAGTGGTGTATGTCATTCTGAAAGAGGAACAAGGGAAGGAGAGAATCTAAGTTTGCTTTTTACTTCATACAAAGTCAATTCCATGAATGTTGTCCTTGCAATCTCCCAAGAGTGTCCCTAAGGGTTCAGACTCCTCTTTAAAGGTGGATAATGTTGCCAAGGAACCTTGACATTGCTGATAAATGATTCTACATAAGGGTGAATCATTGATTTATTGTCTGCAGTATGAGATTGAAATTTGTAAGAATGGAGTATCTATGGACTTTTATAGACTGTTATTTGTAGCCATAGTTTTCTGCTGGCCACTTCTTCTAAAAGAGAACAGCTGATCATGTGGCGGAAAAAGGAACAGAAAATGTAACTTGGAAATTCTTAAATATCGAGGAGCTGGAAACTAGTGAGACATCATCAGTCATTTGACCTTCAAGTGAGCAATGGAGGTGTTTGTCGCATAAAAAAAAACTCTTTGGGAGAGTTCCAGAAGGGAGATGAGTGGGTCAATTTACTGCTTGGCTCCTGTCTGTCTCTGCTATGTTTCTTCATTCTCCACAGCTCCTAATGACACTAGCCAGGCTCAGAGAGAGAGGAGTCTCTCTTGTCTGAAATTGCATATCCAATTCAATGTTAGCCCATTAGGTCTGAATTATGCCTTAGTGATAGCCATTTTATAATCTTCTAATCAAAAATGAGAAAAACCCCACAATAAGCACATAGTTATTTTCATTGAGCCAGAAGTGACATTTCTATCATTTATCTTTGCGGTTATGTCTCATTAAGAAAGTTTTATGGTTTTACACTTTTCTTTCTCTTTACTTTTTATTGTGTATTGGTTCATGAAGAGTGGTAAAGGGGCACTTTTAAAAAAAATAGATAGTAGGCAATTTGAATTCCAAAAAAATGGAATTTGGTTTTAAAGTATAAAAGATAATCAAAATATCTTGCAAGTATTTCTGAAACTGGACTGCTTATAATCAGCATTGTAATCACATATATTGTAGTTTACACAACTCAGCTTAGTGTTTGCAAGATATTCATTGGGACTTTTTCAAAAACCTTGACTTAAATCCTTAAGACATTTACAATATTTTGGAAAATTAACACACTGTTGTCTTTTAACTCTCTCTAGCAACTAAATACCATGGAGCCACTTGTTCACCATCCTCCTTTGGGGAGGAGAATCAACCCATGATCTGAGATAAAAAGTCTAGTAATTGAAACAAAGTAAAATATATAAATTATACTACTAATAATAATTATAATAACAATAATAATAATAATAATTGTAAAGAAAAGGAGCAAGAGACAGTAGTTAAACCCAAGAAAATAAAATATAGTTGGTCATTGCCAGCTGATCAATGCCCAGCCTGTCCCCCAGTAGAAACTGGCATCTCCCAACCAAGCTGCCCCGGTTTGCACACTGGCCACAACATTCCATGGTATGGAATATCCTTTTGGCCAGTTCAAGTCAGCTGTCCTGGCCATGGCCCCCCACAGCTTCTTGTCCAGTTCCTCCCGAGCAGAGCCTGGGAAACTGAAAAATCTTGGACTTAGGGTTAGCAACTCCTAAAACATCAGTCTGTTAGCAATATTATTCTCATACTGAATGCAAAGCACAGCACTGTACCAGCCAAACGAAAAAAATTAATTCTATACCACAGGAAACCAGAACATACACTAAGGAATTTTACCAGCCTCAAGCAATTTACAAACAGAAATATGGATGGCATCCATCAAATAAGTTATTATCACTCATACACTCCTAATAAAAGTCATGATAATATGTTAATATGTTTTCAAGTGTGTTCATGTTTTGGAAGAGGATTCTTCTACCTTTAACTTTTTCTTCAATACAGGTGTCTTTAGTAATGAGATTATTGGAAGAAGCTAAAAGGATTCTTGTGCTTTTAAGAGGAATATAAGGAAAAGATTTTTGGAGAATGCATTTCCCAAGAGTAGAACATAAAAAAGCATAGACAAGGGAAGGATCCTGAACTGACTTCCATTATTACATAATTAAGTGAATGTACCTTCCTTTAAACAAATGGAAATACCGTATGGAACATCAGTAATGCCTGTCCTCACAAATTCCTCTCCTGACCACTATAGCACCCCAGTGTACATTGTGAGTTCACAAACACTTTTCCCATTGGTGTTTTTTTAGTGTGGTTCCACAGAGATGGTTTACAATATCAGGACATGCATGCCTGTGGACATATGTGTCCAGAAAAAGTATCCTCGTCATCTAGAATACTGGGAAGTGTCCTTCACTTCCATAAAATTGATTTCCCAACAAGTTAATTACTGGGGTAAGAATTTCTCAAGACAGTTATTGCATCAATGTACATGCTGAAATAAATGTTTTGCTGAAGAAAGAGCAGAATAAAGAGAAAAGGAAGGTGAAGTATGTAATTAAAAAAAAAAATCTTTCAGTCATGGATTATTCTTACTTTTTCTTGATGTAGCATCACACCAGGTGCTAATCAATGCTGCAAAAATACTGCATATTCCTGGTCTCCTACTAAGATTAGATATTCCTAGTTTCAAAAAAAGCTAAATGAAATGGAGTAAAGCACTGCATTCCAGTTGCAGCTATCCAATAATGAATATCTGATGTTATCTACTCAGCTGTACAGCTTGTCCAGCCTAAAAGTTCTGTAGTGTGATTTATACACATGCCAAAATACTGAGCAAGCTTAACAGGTATGCTCTGGTTACCTTGCAGCACAAAGGAAGAATAATGCTTGCCTACTCAGTAGTTTTGTCAATCCCTTTCTAAATACATTGCATTATCAGATCAGGATAGATGCAAATTTAATTGAAAAGGAGGAGCTGAGTAGCTGCCACCACCTAAAGGTCCAGTGAAGTGTGCAGACAGAGTTCTTGCATTTCTGACTGCAAAACTAGGTGGAGATAAAGGTTTTAGCATCCTACAGAGCATTCACATTGATTTTGTTTAGCAGCAATGAGCTCTGTCTGTTCTTCAACATCTCTGATATATCAGCATACTCTATTGCAGGATCACAAAGAACCTGGAACCTCCTGGGGAATGCCAGTGTCCATGTTTCTCTACAGAAACACCCATGTGCCATATGCCTGGGGCTCAGGGGTGCCAGGCTGGACCACTTGGTTCTATGGCTCTGACTGGACTGGTAAATTCCCAGAAATCATAGAGGAAAGCAGTGAATTGGTAGCAATATTGAGGGCAGAGCAAAGCCCCAGGACAATAAGCAAAAGCTGTGTTCATATCTAATTTATAATTAATCATGCTTATTTCCATGTGATATCAAAGATTATTTCCTGATAGTTTTATTATATAATTAGGGAAATGGCCTAAGTGTATCAGAACCTGAATATTGCTGAATATTGTCAAGCAAATTGCCTTACTACTCATTATTTTTGCATCCTTTGCTACCTTCTTCCATGCAGTGCTGGAACATTTATTTCCACTGAGAAATGTAATTTTACTATAATCAAAATAATATACTTGTCCACTTTGGTGCTCAAAGCAATTGGAAAGAAAGCCTAAAACTTTATTATTTCCTTGATTCATTTGAATAAAGTCAAAAAGCATTTTTTTAATGAAGTGGAAATATGCTTTCTGACTTAGGGCTTGATTTGAATATTGTAGGGAAAAGTGTGGCTTAAGAAGGTATGCTGGATTAAATGTTAAGTGCATTACCATATTTTACATAAGGATATAGAGAGTTGCCTGAAAGACTTGACAGGACAATTTTCTATTGTTTAACACACTCAAAATCAAAATGCTTCACAAAGTCATGTTGATCTTACCAAGAATTCTTTTCAGAAAATTTACAATGGTGTTGTAGTGTTTAATTTTTACATATCTGCATTGAGGCATTTGACAGTCTTCATTTAGAAATCATGTATCTGATTCTTATTATATTTGTATCCTTAATAATACAGTTGTATTTCTTAAACTGTGTAAAAAAAAAATCCAAAAGGAGTGAACATTTTGTTTAGTTATGTGTTTTTTCAGGTTCTATTCAGAATAAAAAAAAACTAATAATAGCACCTTTTAATATATATTTTTACTTTGCTCTGTTCTATTTTCTGTCTCGCTGAATAAAAATAACTGATATTATTGAAATGAAAATAATTTATCATTGCTAAATTAGGGATTTTAATTAAAATAAATGTCACATTTCAGTTTTCAGAAAGTCTTTCTCTTTGCAAGAAAGTTTTTGTTTTGGTCTTTCATGGGTTTATTTTTTTATCTGTGATCATAACAACTTCTTTAGTTTCTATATCCAGATTTTCTTGAAAAAGAGAATTCAATTTTTTGACCAGCATAGTAACTGCTGGTAGTATATGCTGGACATATGCTTTGCAGATACATAAAAATAGCATTATTCATTTGTACCATTTCATTGTTATGTCCCAAATAACATGTTGCCATGTCAACATCCTGTCAGGTCCAATGGCAACAACTGGGTGCAGCATAACACACAATACAGGAGGACAAGGTGTAGAAGAAGCGATTAAAATCTGCATTATTCTGTTTTGAGGCACCTACCCACTCACTGTTATTTCTGGTAACAAATGTCAGAAGTGCTTACCACCCAGCCAGCTCAGAGATTGGTGGGTGCTCCTTGTTCTCTGTGACTGAAACCGATTTGGGCTCACTGTCTGTTTTCCCAGTCCTCCTTTCATTTCAGAGGGACAACACAAAAAGCCTGCGTTCAGCGGGTGCCTCCTTCTCTGGAGTGCAGGTGGTGGGACGAGGCTGTGCTGCAGGAGCTGCCCATGCACCCTCCCACGAGGAAGATTGCTGGAGCTGCACAAAGCACCTTGTGAGTGACTTGGGAAGAAATTTTTCTGTAGTAACTTTCAACAGAGCTTGCCTCCCATTCATTTTATATAGAAAACTCATGCTTTCTCAGATACTTTTTCTAACACTGAAAACTAAAGCAGACTTCCTTTGCAACTTCACACATTCTACCCTCTCAAGCCTCTGTTAAAGCTGCAAATTTTCTGCATTCTCTGACCTGGCCTGTAATATTATCTGTGGCTTGTTTGGCTTTCAGGGTGCATTTAAATAATTGCTTAGTCAGAGTAACCTATTCTAATCTTGTATCAGTATTACTTTGGCCCATATAACTTATTCAAAGGAAAACAACTCCCTCATCCTTAGCTCCTAGGAAACCTTTTCTGGTAATTCATATTGACAGCAGTGAGTTGTGACATTTATCGGTGAGGTGAAGCTGACCAGCTGCAGGGCTCCTGACTGATTTACTCAGCCAACAAGCTACTCATGATTCTAGCCAAGTATTGACTTTTCTTTCCCTTCCCTCCCCTCTAGTTAGAAAGAAAATACAGAGGCATTTTTTTATGGCTACATTTTTATTTTCACCAGTCATGTTGAAAGCTAAAATATGGACCACCAACTATATCTTACCTCTAAAATTTAATTTTTTAATGCAAAAGGATTTTAATATGTTTCAAAGAAAGAAAATTAGCATTGAATCTAACCTAGCTGAAATCTAAAATAAAGTAGCAGATTTGATCTAAAGTTATTGGAATTCCTTACTTCAATAGCAATGAGCTTCATTCTCATAAACAACCTGCCTGCAATCAAATGGCCTTTGTGATGAAAAAAACAAAAATTCAAACTTAGCTATTTTCATTCTCCAAGTTCAAAAGTAAAAGCAAAATGTTCTGCAAGTATTCTAGGATTTTGTACCTATAAGGCTTAGATACCAATAAAATTCAAGGATAGATAATTTTCTGTATTTCTCTAGTTTCTCTCACTTTTCAAATCCCTCCTTTTTGGACTAACGTGCCTGAGCCACAATCGAACTTAAGGAAAGCATGAGTATTTCTAGAACTGACATTTTCAAGCACCAGTGAATTACTGAATCACTCATTCTTGGCACTGATACATTATATCCATAATTGTTCTGCTTGAGGAGGTGACATTTCCAGAAATGGCAGTTCAGCGTGACAAAGGACACAACACTGCTGGGAAGATAAGTGAAAGGTGACAAGACCATGCAGCTGCCAAGGAACAGGCGCTCTTCGGTACACCAGCGCTGGATGTAACCAAGTTCAAGGGTTCTAGCCTTGATGGAGATTAAAGTCAACCTCCATTGCTAATGCTCTCGTCTGATTTCTGCAACATGGACTGCATGGAAATAACACAAAGGCCGTTACTGAAGGCTTTAAACCTGATGAAAGGCATCCAGAGTGACTGCTGAGAAAAGCATAGAGAACAGGTAGGTAAAACAGATGAGGAAAAAGGGGAGGGCAAACTGGCTCAGAAAAGAACAGTTAGAAGGGGGTTTCTGATGGATCAGGAAAATAAGTTGTCACAATTATAAGAACTATGAGACAGATAAAATGGCCACTGGCACGAACGCTCTCACTTTGTGATGACTGCAATTGAAATATAATTTACCGAACCTTCAATGTTTGTGCAAAAACTATTAAACCAGTTATTGCATTAGGGATGACCACACTCTAAGTAATCCCAAAAGTTAATCCATAGATATTAAGCGTGCACAACTCCATATGTTGCACATACCATCCTGATTGTTAAATAAATTATAGAAGCTAAAAGACATATGTACCTACACCTAGCCATTCCTTTCTGTGTAAAGACATTATGTATTATGATGTTCATATATATGATGCAGTTATGTTTGGAGAGTGTGTGTATTTCTACAGATGCACTTGGGAAAAGTGCAATCTCTCCTTAGAGTAAGTCCTTTAACAAGAAAATATATTAAGTTGCCTGTTTGAACTACTGTGGCTTCTTCAAATGTAGCTGTGAAAAATGCCTTTTGTCATTCCTCCCCAGTGTATTATGTTGTGACAAGGCAGTCATGTTACATAACGTGATGGGGCTGATACCAAATAGCATGTGAAAGATTTGATCTCTTTCTCTTTTAGGATGAATGTCCTGAGCTGTGAGTGGCTGGACTTCGGAAGGTCTTTTTTTCTCTTTAAAGAGAAGGAACAAAGGAACACTCTTTGAAAGTCCTTTCATAAGAGCTGCCATTAGAAATTTTACTAATATTTTCTTTACATCTATTAGCTGAAAACCATCTTCATCTTTAAAAGATGCACATTGTTTCTGGCTCCCTCTTTCCACTGTCTTATCAAGAGCAGATTTTTATTAGGGCCTACAAAACAGGCTTTGAGAAACTTAAGCATGTAATCCTGTATGGCTCATGGCAACACATGGTGAGGTGCATTCTGCACGTCAGTGACCCACTGGCTTGACCCATTTACTTCTCAGTGCTGACAGAGCAGTAGGGGAGAGGGAGGAAGGAGGACACTGAGAAGTCACTAGGAGAAGGAGGGACCAGCAGGGACGTAGGAGGCTGAAAAGTGGGAGTTCTTTCCCTCTCCGAGGACGTATTTTTGAAATTGTTGTCATTTTGGACTCCCTGAAACCAGTGTGTTGAGAAAGTTGCATCTTTTCAGAAGTATACTGAGGAATTATTTCCCCTGATATAGATTAAACCACCACTGTATAATCCAAAAACAGTGTAATCCAACTGCTCTTAATAGAGTTATCTCAGAGATAGCATTGGCTCATCAGTGTAATTGCTGTAGGTTAAGTGGCTTCGGAAACCAGATCAACTGCAGATTTACTGTGTAACACACAGTTTTTTGCAAAGAAGAGTTTGAAAAATTAAACAAACTAGTTCTTGCAGTTAAAGGCTTCCAACCAATAAACCCAATCCCTTCATCTTTCTGAAAAGTAGATCTTCACTGAATTTTACTGACCTGCCTGAAACTATTTTCATACTCTGAGGTCAGCAGAAGCAGCTGGGATAATACTGTAGAAGAATAAAAAGAGTGGAAATTAAAAAATATAAGGCAAAAATTCATGAAACTTTACAGTCATATCATATTTATATTTAATACATGTATAAACAGTGTTCTTTTGATGAATGAGATTGTACAGTACAGTGATAGTACTTGCAAAACTCTCCCTGGAACTTTATCAACCATAATCCAAACCATGACAATGCCTTTGATTACATGATAATACCATCAGTGACACACATTTTTAGTCACAGACTTCAACATGAGCAAATAGCAAACACAGCTTTTTAAAAGTACTCATCAGAGGGAAAATGAAATAATTCCAAACATTCAACTTAATGTCAAATATGTCAGTACATCAACTTCCTAACAGGATTGTTTCTAAAATGAGAGATTGTGAACTGACAAGTTAATAGATACGTGCTTTCATTATTACATTTTCCACAACTCTAGAAAGTGAGGTCATGTTTATTTTGTTATCACCAAAACTTATGAGATAGACTAAAGGATGATATCAAGGCCCTAAAATACACTGTTGTATGAAGACTAGACTTATTTTCCTGAACCAGTCCAAAATCTCTTCTAGAGCTATGTCCTGCTCCTGATAAAACTCAAGAGTTTATGAATCACAAGGCTATTAAGAGACATCATGGTCTACATTTCCAAGTGTTTCAGTGAGACAATGTTTATAAATTCTAATTGCTCTAGGGAAGGAGTAACATGCTATTAAAGTCTGATTTTTCAATTATTAGGGCGATGCCTTCGCCTGAATTAAGATGCAAACAAGACTATATGATGAAGTCAATAGTATGGATTTCATTTAACAATTACTGTGAGGTAGAGAGAGATAGAAATAGAAAAAGAGAGCAGGGAAAGAAATAGAGTGCCAGAGAGTCAGATTAAGATAAATTATTTCCCCACCCTTGGATCCAAATGGCATGCTGTTGGTCCTCTTCTTCTGGTCTTCTTGGTGGCAGGGATCCCAAGGTCGCTCAAAACTTCTCACTATTTATACATTTTAGCAAACAAAGGAATCAATGCTTATTGGCTAGCACTTCTCTTACCCTATTGTTTAAAAGATTCCCCTGCTTCCAATATAATCAGCCCCATGCTCAGTCTTCCTCCTCTTTTGAGTTGGGCCTCACATCTTGAATCACTGTGCTACGGCTTCCCCCTGCCAGACCCAGACCCAGGACTAATTTTCAGCACATCTGTTGAGTTACCTTTACTTGTGGGTACATTCTTCTCCTCCTGTCTTGTTTAATTCTCCTTAAACCAAAGATAATTGGACAATAGTACCACCTTTTTCTTATATGCAGTGAGGTGGTTTAACTCACATCCAAATTCTGGGAATTCAGAAGACATATTCAGGCAGGGGGTAGAGAGTGCAAATCAGCAATTGCTTCTGTGCACTGTTTGTTTGTTACAGTGGGTAAAATCCTCCTTGGATCTTAGCAGCATTTGAGGCAATTAAATCTCTTACACATGAGCTAACAATTCTTCAGATTTTAACAGTGTATTTGCATAGTGCAATGTCTCATTTATTGCTCAGATGTGATAGCCCCACTGTACTCCTCCAGCAGTCCTGCCTAGACCTCAGTTTACTGATAGGTCTCCTATCTCAGTTTATTGGTTATTCAAATAATGATGAATGCATATGTCTACTTTAAAGAGAGGCCATCCAAAAAATGTAAGTTTCTACTTTCTTTTAGTATTCTGTCTGGGAATAGCACATTTAACCCTCTGGTATAACTCTTTTCAAAATGTGTTCAATGTTGTGTAAGTCTTACTCCTGGACTGAAGACTAGGAGCCAATATTGGTCCTCTCTCCATGGCTTTCCAGACTTTTGAGGATTTAGTCTATTAGTCAAGGCTGAAGGGATCCGTTCGTCATTCATAGTCCAAGTAATATAAAGTACCTGAACACTGAGATCAAACTGATCATTAATGATAATCATGACATACAAGCATTATTTACATAGCAGAGAAATAGAAAGAGTACAGGTTTATAAGCTGTGTTGGTTAAGTACGTAAGTGTAAAATCACGCATATTCTCTGTGTGTGTCAGCTCATTCAGGAATTAGAGAACTTCCCCTTTTGGACAGTGACAAATGAAAATCTGCTTCTTGTGAAGAGAAACTGGAAAGCACCAAAATTGTTTGTAGATTCAAATGATCTGCAGGATCAAACAGGCTTGAGTTTCCCTAATCTCTTTGGTTGAAGATTAACTAAAGGGCAATTGTGTACCTATTTGGAAGCTGTGTATTTATTCAGAATATTAACTGAGTCTTAAGACAGGAAGAATAAAGAGTGCCTTCATTCAAAGATAATAAACCTCAGCTTTTCAATATTCATATCACTTAACAAAATTAGAATTATATAGCAGAGCCTTGACTGATTGCGAAGTGAATGAATTACATGGCCAAAATGGAGTTCCAAAGTAGGATGTTGGAGAGGATGACTAAGTTGCAATGTAAATATTACAAAGAGAAACAATTACATTGCAGTGTCTCCCAGACATAATAATTTATGACTTTGATTCAATTAAAATAATTTCAGAGAATTCTAAGTGCAAAGAGGAGCACTCAAATCCAATAAAGCTATGAAAATTGGCTTCACAGATGGCTGGTTTGTTCTGTAAAAAAGCAAGAGGTCTACAGAAAACTTTAAAAATATCTTCCTGATAAGTCAGAATTTGAAGAGTTGATAACAAGGTGAAGAGGACAATCATACAAATTAGTTCCAGAAAGATGGCTTGGGAAAACAATCAGTCATTAAAACCACTTGTTTTTTCTCAGAGACTCAACAAATTAGTTCTTCTGAAGAAACACCCACATTTAGAAACTATTTTTTGTAAGGATAGAGTAATCCATGGCTTCCTGCCCAATATACCACATTTAAGACACTGAAGACCAGATCCTGGCCACATGTTTATGCATATAACAAAGTAACTAAAGATAAGGCTTCAGAGATTTTAACCTCTTTTGGAGATGAAGCAAATATTCTGCCAAAAATTTTGCAGAGCTAAACTTACATTGCAATGGGATTTCTATTCTCCCTCTCTTCCCAGTTTGATTTCTTTTTGCTTACCTTCCCATCTATGAGAGACTTGTGCTTGAATTACCATCTTAGATTTTGTTATGGTTCTTTGGGACTTTCCAGGATGATTATCAGTAACCAAAGGCAAACTGTTATTGCAAGGCTTGTACCATCAATGCTTAAACATTCAGGTTGCATAAAGAAAAGATTCTTAATGTCTGTAAACGTATTGTTTATGTTGCCATAGAAGACATCCCATATATGACACTTATCTGCCATGATGCCAGAAGAGCACTGTGTCACTCAGTTGTTCACACCTCACTTTAACTATTGAATCAGATGCAAGGCAGGTTGCCATTTATAGTGTTTAATATGTTTCCTGTAAACGTGCAGGAAATACTTGTTTGAAGTTCTGAAGGAAGCAGTATTGATGTTCACAGAGATGCAACAAACTACTTGATGAAAGAAATCATTTTCAAGAAAGAGTCCTATGGGAGAAACAGAGCCTGTTTATTTACACAAAGATCAAAGCAACTTTCATATGAATTGATGCTAAATATTTAGTATTTGAGTGACTGGTAAAGAACCCTCTAAACTTCTAAAGGAAAGAATAAAAATGGGAGACAAATCCCGATATATAAATATACACATAGGCTCTCTGTCGGCAAAATTTTTTTTTATTATTTGCATTACAGTAGTGTCTAAGGTCCAGCTTGAGATCAGACCTACTCTGTTATACTGTATGTAAATACTTAGCAAAATACAGTTGTTTTCTGAAAAGCTGAATATGAAAACAGGCAAAGTTCAGGAAGGAAGACAAATTCTGATTCAATTCGTGTGAATTTGTCTTATTATTACAAAGAATATGTACATTAAATAAAATTAAATAAACTTTTCATTAAATTACACCAAGTAATGGAAATTGTTTAATGTGTTGTCAGAAAAACCAAATATGAACAAAAGACCCCGTATACTAACTGCTCCCAATGAAAACTTTCCTTAGGTTTTTTATCTATATTCTTATTTTCTTCTTGATCCAAATCAAATTTAGTTGCAAAAATCAAAACCAGATCTGAGTTTTCCTGACAGAATTACAGAGGATATTCAGACACAGACTGCTCATGCACAAAAATTATGAAAAACGAATAGTGCAAGAATAGACACCCATCCACCAAAGAAAGCCATCTCTATGGGTTGCCAGCAGCCTCAGCCTCAGCCTCACCCAAAATAGCTGCCTCTAGCTGCCAGAAATCTCAGTCTCCCTCCTTAAAGGTGAATCCTGAGGTTTCAGGGGGAACTGTGCCAAAACTGATTAATATATCTGAGTGCCAGAATTTCTGCAGCTAGGGAGGGAGCAGGCTGCAAAATAGGTCAGTGGAATGTATTTCTCATAGTTCACCACCTTCTTTCTAGCCTCTAGCTGCAGATTCCTAACCCTGCAAGACCACCCTCTAGAAACCAGCACAGTACTAATGCACATCTGTGACTCTGGGACCGTGGTTAATCTGGAGCTAGGCTAAATTCACACTTCTTCAAATCAGTAAAGCTTTGTCCTCCTATGTGTAATGTACTACTTTCCATTGTATGGTCCTGAATAGGCCTCATTTCTCCAATACTTTTCCCAATAGTACATAAAGTGCACCTTTACCATCTGTCACATGTGGTTTGGTCTCTCTCTTGCTCTTTAATACTACCAATGTAAAATAACATATAAAGAGTAGGAAGAGTAGGGTTGTTGGCTGCAAGGAGTAAATAAAGTGAAAAATTGAAAACAATCTGTTATATTTATGAAAAAATCTTATTTGTGTTCTATTCCTTCAAAATTCAAAGCAGATTCTTCAAGCTACAATCACTGGTATGGTATTCATTACTCTCTCTTTCTCTTCAAAGAAGAATTTTGTTATTTTAAATTTAAATAGTGAAGATTTTTCTCTCTGTGTGAAAGTTTATAATAAACATGCTATAATACAAGCTATACTACCCCAAACAAACCAAAAAAGTGTTATTGCTTTAAATTCCTAACAAAGGAAACTAGTAAAAAATTTAAAATAATATCTACTGTATACTAATCCTTGTAGACAATTTCAGACACTGAACTATATTGACCTCAGGATAATTTACTCCCTTCTTTTCAGTGCATAGTGGAGGTCATGTGTTCCTTGGTTCTAGCAGCTACAGACTTGAGAAGGGCCTGTATTAATTCTCTGTGTGACCTCAGACAGGTTTACTTGCCTGTCATGGCACAGCTGGTCCCTGTTGGATATTTGACCAATTAAGCCTAAAAAAGTCTGGGCCCTGAAGTTCTAGTCCAATCTCTTTGCCATGGACAGAAACACAGAGAATTTTTCATATCTTCCAATGAGAGCTCAGAGCCATTGATGCTATTGTCTGAAAGATTTCCTTGAAATTAAACCATTTTCCTCTTTTCAATTTCATCTTATTTTCTATAATAACATTGCACTTTCTGTAACCTAGTGTAAAGCTGTTCTAAACAGAAGTTCAGTTACAGATATTAGAGCTGCTTGGAAACTTTCAAAATTTACCTTTTTTTGTTTTTTAAATAGCAGTTTATTGATACCAAAATGTTTCACAAAATTGTAGATTTCAACATCAGTTTTATGACATGCTTTTTGAGGTTATAGATTAAATCTTTGGCAACCCTGAAAAAGCATATATAGTAAGAAAGAAATATTAGAAAACTAATCTTTTCACTACCTTTTAAGAAGAATATTTATTATCCATATTTTGAACTCAAATTACAATAAAATTTTTAACTGTCAGAATAAAACAATATTGTCTGTTCTCAGTCAACCATTATATGTGTATATTAGGACAATGCAATTAGGTTTTCAATTTGTTTTTCATCAGAAATACATACCTAACAGGAAAAATTGTAATGGTCTGTCTCCGTTGGGTTTGATACAATTCAATAGTTTCATTAATGATCTAAAAGGAACAGAGAGCAGGTTTATTAAGTTAACAGATATAATTTCCTGGGAGGGACCAAAAGAATGTTAGAGGACAAGGACAGAATTCAAGATGATCTTAAAAAATCAGAGATATGGACAGAAAATATTACAAGATTTAGTAGTGGAAAAAGCAAGATCCCATTCTTAGTCATTATTAACTACATAAATACAGGATGAGGAATAAAAGTCTATAGACAGTTTTATAAGAAAACAAATGAAGAATTGTAAGGGGTCACAAAGTGAACATGAGTCAACAGTGTCATGCTGTTGTGAAAAAGGCAAATGCCTCAGAATTTGCACAGCAGGATGTATAAGAAACACTATGACTGGAAGGAAATGTGAAGTAATCCCTCTGCTTTGTTCAATCTTTTATTCAATGCTATAGCCTTAGACAGAATATTGTGTCTAGTCCTGGGCAGTATACTTCAATAAACTCACAGATCAATGCAGAGAGTCTAGAGAAAAAAAAAAGAAAAAAGAAAAAAAAAGATCAGAGGTTTAAAAATATGGCCTATGGGCAAAGACTAAAGGAAATGAGTAATTTAATTCAGAGTGGAGAAGACCAAAGAAAGACGACTGCTTTAAATAACAGTTAAACAAACAAAACGGATGAGATGATTTCTTGAAGTTCTTTTCTTGCCCTAGGACTTCATGATTTCTGGCTACTGAAGTAAGTAAGACTATAGACTTTGTGGAGTAGAGACACCAGCCAGAAACACATAACACCTCCAAAACAAAAACCAGAGATATCTTTAAATTTCTCAAACTCTTATTATAGGGACTTTGAGACAGAAAAGAGTGTAACTGAGCCACAAAGATACATCATCATTAAGTAGCAGCAAAGAGTCTCTGTAATTCACTGGATAAGAACTTAAAGTCTACTTGTACCATGCCATCTATAATTTACTCTCACTCCAGAATTCCTAGAATCAATCGCAGAATGGTTTGGTTTGGATGTAAATGGTTTGGATGTAAAAGATCATTGTGTTCCACCTCCCTGCCATGGACAGGGACACCTTTCACCAGACCAAGCTGCTTAGAGCTCCATCCAACCAGACCTTGAACACATCAAGGGATGGGACATCCACCACTTCCCCATCACTGCAAAAATGTCTTGAGATTTTTAATAATCATTTTGCAATCAAGCTAAAAGCAATTCAAGGTATAGCTTCTAATTAAGAATAATAGTCAAAGAGATATATTAGATAGCATAAGAATTTAAATCTCTGTGTCTGTAAAATAACCACTTTGGGGTTTTTTTGTAAGCACAAAATCAGAAGTAAGCATTAAACCCTCAAAAAAAGTCTTGACTGATCATGTGTTGTACTTCTTACCACAGATACCTCTATAAAATCCTTAAATCAGCTCTTCATTTTACTCTTCAAATGGAAAAAGTGAATTGGTGAGGAAGTTTCAGAATTAAGTACTGGGAAATATTGCGGTAAAAACTCCTGCAAAATGAACAGCTTACACAGTATGGGTCCTAAATACAGTTAATTTTTACTTCTACAGTGAATACAGTTTCTGTGAATCCCAAATGAATCTATACTCATCTGATTCATCCTGGAGGAAGGAGCTGCCTAAAAGGAAAACTGCTGAGAACACAAAGAGAACACAATGTTTGAGATGTTCTACAGAAGCAACATATAGAGACTGCACCATTCATCAAGCTTCACATATTGTTCTTTTGCAAACAGTGCTTTTTTCCCCAGCAGCCAAAGTGGTAAGGAAAATAATTTAATTCAAGTCACAAATCCCATGTGGAAGTACTGGACTGGACAGTACTTGTTAGGACTTCCAGACAAAAGAGGGCAATACAGACAACTCTGAACAGCAGGGACAACATAAAACTAGAAAACCCTGGAAGTTGTGCTCTTTTGTCTCCTTACCCAAGGAGCTACAATGAACTGAATATGTTGTACCCAGAAAATTCCCTGCAATCTTTCCTGTCCCCAACTTCATTCCTGAAGCATGCAGACTGAGGACCTATGTGCCTCTCTCTACTCTGTTGGTGGAACAAGGAAAGAATAACCTAGGCTTGTGTGAAGGCACTAAAAGGTGCCATTGAAATCAAATCGAAAAGGTGCAGGGCTGCCTAAATTGGAAAATAATTCCCCAGCTCAGAAAAAAAAAATGGTACCAGACACCAAAAACTTAGTGACTTGATGAATAGAACATGACACCAGGTAGCAATAACAGGAAAAGATTTCACTTTAGAAAAAAAAGAAAATCTTATCAGCCACCCACCATGTGTTATAATTTAAAAGCTTTTGAGTAAAAAGCACTGCTTTACTGCTAAAAGGTTTAAAATGCTGCAGTATGTAGACCAAAAAGTCTTGATTAGTTGTGGCAGATGAGTCAGCAGAGAAACAGTTCACAATGCAGTGCAGCCCTTACATTTTGACATGTATTGTTAAGGGCTCCCCAAAGTCATTCCAAAGAGGCAAAGAAAGAAGGAAAAAAATAAAAAAAGGAAAATGGAAAAAGGAAAGTGTGGCATAATGAATTCAACCTTGAAAATAAAATAAGGGAAAGGATATGAAAATGGAGGGCATAGCATTCTTCATCATCGTAGATTTTGTGGAGGTTTTAGAATTAGCATACAAAATTCAGTCTTTCCTGCCGCAGGGGATTCCTCAAGATGTCTATGTATTGGATTGTCCTGGTGCACTCTAGGCAGAAACTTACTCTTGCAGCCAGGGAAGTAGTGTCTTAATATTGTGTGCTACAGCACAAGCCCTTTTCTATTTTGGAGAGAAAGAAAATGTTACATAAATACAGTAACAGATGTGCAGTAGTGCTGGATGACTACACACTGTGCATCTATCTGTGACTCTACCATCTAAAAATCTAAATAAACAAAAATAATTTGATTGTAGGGCTGGATAAAACATATCCCAGAAACATGTTTGTTCTGCAACACTGATGTACAGCTAGTTGTTTCTTTCAGAACATGATGAAGTTGAACTCCCAGAGCAGAAGTCAAGAAGGGAAAAAGGAAGACATTAAAAAAAGGTTCTGACAGTTCCAGATCCCAAGATATTTCTAGCAAAAGTCAAAATTCTGTCATTAATATTACAAGTTTCTGCAGGAGTGAATTCTGTGAGCATTCAAGACAATCATATGAAATAACAGTCTGGCTTAGAAGTGAGATGGTTTTCTTTAATCTCTCAAGGTCTGGAGAGTTAAATGTTTGAATGCAGAAGTTCTCTTGCATTATTAACATGGCTGCATGATGGGAAACATTTGACAGTGTCCTCCTGTTGGATTTGCTACACTTCCCAATGCAACAACCAGCTATAGAAGAGATTTGGATCAGGACATTGCAAGAAAGAGTTGCAGAACAAAAGCAGCAGCTCACTGCAGAGAAAAAGCTAAATGAAAATTACACCCTCCTATTGGGGTTATAAAGTCAAAGGCTGAGGTAACAATCCCACTTTCTCCTTAGACAAGGATACATAATGGACCCTCAGCTGCAGCAACATAGGGAAAAAATAATATGACAGCAAAGCTTTTCTCCCTGCCTGGATGATACCAACAACAGCTTCTGTCTCTCTACACTGAGCTGTATATGCCTAAATTTTGAAGATTATTTTCTTTTTTCTTTGTATCCTGAGCCTGAACTGAACAAATAAGTTATGAATAATTAACATCAAAGCTTATTTAAATTTCAAAGGCAGTAGAAGTCTTCCTCTCTAATTTTCTAGATTGGTACACACTGTTTAGATTCCAAAATGTTTGTTAAATCAGCAGAGGTGGAGTTTTTTCCCTGTACTTTTTGGAATGTGATCAAAGTCTAAGAAGGTATTAGGATGAGGAAGCAGTTTCCAGAAGCATGATTTTCGCCACTGTGGCTTAAATAATGCTCTTTTTCTAGTATAAGAATCCTATCTTTCAGTTTTTACTAATATAGTTCAAAGCTGACTTAAGAATATAAATAGAAATACTGATGGATTTCACAGTTTACTGTTAAATTCCTATCATTTCACATCATGAGAGGCTTCAAACCACACTGTTGAATTTTGTACATTTCTTTACACATTATTATTTTCACTAGGCTTATATTTTACTGTCTTAACTATACTGCATCTAAACATAGACAAGCACATAGGGAGACAGGTAGATAAAAAGTGCAGATGGTGCTTAGAAAAGTCTTTCAGCAGATCTTAAACCAGACAGAACTTTGTGTGCTTTATATTGCAGCTGTGTGCAGTAACTGTAGCCCATCATACTGCACAGATGGAAGTGCAAGTTTGAGGGCTATTGAGCATGTGGATTTTCCCAGTGTGTCACAATTACAGAAACATCTGCGCTAAATAACTTCAAGCTGATCCACAGCAAAAATTGGCAATGTTCAATAACTCTCAATATCCTCTTTTTCCCCTGTGGTGAGATGGCCTAGTGATTGCAAGTTGGACTATAGTATAAAACATGTAGCTTCATTATTTCAGGGCCTATTTAGAGATTTCTCCCATGGTATATTACCTAGAAAATCCATATGTTTTTCTTTACTTAGCTCTATAGAGCCTGAGTTTCAGAGATGCCACATGCCTGCAGCTATCATTGACTTCCATTAGAGGTGTGGATATGTAGGTTCTCTGAAAATTGAGTCCTGTGGGGATATTTTTAATTGATTTTGATTTGCACAGGGAAAGGGAACAGTCTGGGTGCCGTGATCAGAAGAGAACAGAAGAAAAACAGAGGCAGTTTGCCTGTAGGAAAGGATTAAAATCTATGAACAAATCTGATATTTATATTGTGCCATAAAAACACAGAAAGCATTTGTCACGTTCTTTTTTCTAGTGGAGATGCTGAAGACAGTGGAGACAGTATTTTCCTGAAAAATTCTTACAGAACAGAAAACTTTCCCAAATACCCTAAATGATATAATTACACAATCTTCAATATATTTAGACCAAAACACAGTTTAGGAAGCTTCACCGTTCCTTATCTATGACTGAGTTAGGACATTATTTTTCTCCCTAGATTCTCTTGCAGCATTGGAACCCTGAGGATTTTTGGATATAAGTGCATCGCTCAAATATGACACGTTACCAATTCCTCATGCACTGCCACAGAATGACTTTTCAATCCTTGTTTGTTTTAATTTCATCTAGAAAAGTGTGGGAACCCAGAGCTTGTCCTTGACTGCTCTGGGGGCTCAGAGACCTGGGCAGGGGGCCCAGAGGGCTCTGAAGCCCTGGCACCAAGCCCAAAACACCTGTGGGTTGGATTTTAGTCCCTGGGAGAGATTGCCAGCTTTAAAAGAAAAAATACAAGTCTCACAACTTTAAATAGATTAATAATAAGATTGTCATAGGGTAGAAAAGTAGATTTTAGGTTTAGTACATGGGGGTAGCTGAAGCCAAGATGGAGGAACCACATGGCTTTTAGGCTTCTTCCTTCTTCTTCATCTCCTCCATGATTCTGCTGTGGTGGTGGCACTTGGTGATTGGTTTAGGTAGAATGCACATTGTCTAACGTAGGTGATAGGTATTGGAAAATAATTGTAAATAAAGTATACGTAAATTTTAGTATAAAAGATAACCACTGCCCTTCGGGCGGGGATTTTGCCTCAGACTGTCGTGCTGTGAAGACCTCGGCAGGGACAGAGAGAACAGTGTTCTAGATAAGTTACAATAAACAATAATAAAAAACCCGAAGACCGAAGATTGCACGTTTTTCTTCACCTTGGGCAGGGAAAAGGACTTTTAACACCTTGGGGACATCTTTGTAAAAGCAGAGAGATCCCCACAGAAAAGTACTCCAAAATAGTCACCAGATTTTTCTCACTTCCTCCCAGTAAAAGAAATAGAAGGATTCATATATTTCTCAGCTGCAATACAATACCAAAACTTTTGCTTAATGTACATTTTTCCGTGTGTTGTCCAATGTCAATTGGAAGTTCCCAAGTGTATAATATTGTTCCTCAGAAACTGAGATCATTCTTTAATGTAATAGACTCAGAAGTAGGACTCATTAACCCTTATATCTAGCATGGTTTTTATTCTCCTCGGTTCCAACCCAATTTCTTCCAAGAATACCATTATTCAACTAAATATTTCCTTGACTGCTTTGATGTTGAGACTCCTGAAATATTAGCGAACTAGTGACATGCATCTTATCTGACATTCAGCCAACTTAAACGGTGTTAGTTCTTTCATCTTTATAAACCAGCCTCCAGTTTTCGATAATTAGTGCTACCTGTTTTTAAATTCTTCCTTGTTAATCTCTGACTCTCTATGTACTTCAGCTACTATAATATTCTAACTACCATCACATCTGAACTACAGAGGAACTATAATCTTCTTGGTTTATGATATGACTCCTCAGAGGAAACTGCCAAAATCATATTGGCTTTTTATGCAGCCTTATCTCTTTGCCAGCTCTTGCATAATTTTTTTGCACTTCAATGTGTATTCATCCTAGGGTGAATGCATAGCTAACTGATGTTTGAATACGGGTTAAAACTCCTTCCTTTTTCAAAAATGTTAAGCTTCTAAGTAGGAACACTGTAAAAAGAAAAAAAAAATTAAAAAAAGAAAAAAAAGAAACAAAACAGAAAAAAATCCCACTTCAACATAAAGGAGAGATTGAAAGATTGAAATAATTTCTCAGTCTCTTTTCCTCCTAGCCACCTATCCATCCCCAGTGCACACCCACCTGAAATCATCCAACAGCCCCTCTCCCAGAGTTCTCTCTGCCAACTCTAACAACTGCCAAGTTGTCAAATGATTCTGTTATTGTGTCCCCATAGCAACAAGCTTTCTGGCCTGAGTGACAGTATTTCCATATTGTCAACTGGAAAATGTCCCAAATAACTCTAGGAGCACCTGGAGTTTTCCTGCTATGCATATATCTTTTTCTTTTCTCCTCCCGATGCTTCATATATTAAAAGAAAGTTATTTATACTCATTGTAACGGATGGTATGATGACAGCTGAGCTTTTGAAATTTGCTTTAAAATTCTGTAAATCTGTCCTTTCTGTGGAATTTATGTTCCTTTTGAAATACAATTTGTGAATTTTAATGTCATATTTAAAATAAATTTTAAAAAATACAAGTAAGTAACATATCAAGATCTTGATAACTGAACGGAGAAAATATATAATGTATTACAAGACACATTCTTCATGCTTTTAAAGTCAATGAGAAGTATAAGAGAAATGCAAAAGAACTGATGAAAATGTTTTCCTCAAGGAGGAACACATTTCTAACCTATGTATATCTAATATGTTACTCTGCTGTATGCTTTGACTAATCTTCCAGAGCAACAGTGTTTTGATCATACAGACTGATCATGCATATATTAAAAGGGAAGCAACGTGAGAAATAAAAGCAAAATAAATCGCACCAGTCTAAACGAATTGGGTGAAATTTATACCCCTGAAAATATGGCAATTATGTCAGCCATCTCAAATTTTAGCAGTGTTTTTCAGGTAGAGTATTTAATCTCACTGACTTCATCATCTGAATCATCACTGACAATCATCACTGATGTCATTTAATCTTCACTGACTCCCAGTCCATTTATCATGGCAACAAAGGTCATAAGTGAAAGTGTAAGTGGGTATTCTTAAAGCATGTGAAAACTACATTTGTCAGCACCATTACAACATTCACATAATATCACTCCAAGTTAGAATGTGAGTAAAAGAGAATAGAAGGCAGTTCACTGTCTTTTGGACAAGATGTAGGTCTACACAGCAAATGGCTGTATATCCTTGTCAAGTGCAGGTTTAGTGCCTAACTCTATCACCTAGGTTACCAGCATAGTGTCAACAATTTAACACCATCATATCCTTTTATTTGGCTGCTTTGCTACATATTAAGCTTTCAATAATGAGTGACAGCTCATCTTATTGATTGTATATTGCTAATTTTGTGGGCTTAAGTTTATTATGGTGCTTAATTAACAACTGTTTGCAATGTTCTTTAAGAGGCTTTACTGAATAAAGGATTGCATGTCCAAAATATATCAATACAAATAAAACAAATTCACAAATTAAAGTTCTATTCTAAAAATTAGGATCCCATATATGAAGGTTAACAATATGATAAGGAGAGAAGTAAAAATACTTAAAAATTTGATGTAAGCAAATAACCATTTATGAAATAGCATACTTTTAATCTGAGAATAATGGAGGAAAGAATTAATAAAGTCTACTTCAAGGAGAGAGATACACTTAATTGTAAATATTAATTAAAATATTTAGTAGTAATAGTAATAGTAATTTTATGGGGTAAACCTTGTAGACCCTATATAATAAACTAAAGTGCGCTTCATTCACCCATTCTGTCCTAGCATTTCCAGCTATTTATGCCTACATTACAGAGAATTATTTAAAGGTAATTCCTTATCTGAGGTCTGCGAAAGCACTGGGTCAAGGAAAACTTTGGATTCCACAAATGAGATATTTCCTTGAGCATTTTTTCTGTCTGGGTAAGTACAAAATACAATTTATACCAAAACTTCTGAGTTGGTTTGGTTATCAGCACAAGTTGAGGGCAAAACTTCCCTACATGACAGCAAAAGTGGAGTGGGTACAGAACAATCTGGCAATTGGACAAGGTCTAGAGTCTGAGCACAACAGCACAGTACTGGAGATATGACCTGATGGTGGCACAGGCCACTCCTGTCCCTGCAGGCAAGCCTATCCTCACCCTCACACAAGTCTACAGCAGCCTACTGTGAATCACCAAAGATTCACAACAGCCTACCCCCAAATATGGAATGCAGAAGACCAAAACCTGCAAAATCTGTGCTTGCCACAGGAAGAATGAAGGAGGAATGAACATCAAATATTCCACAACGTTAAACAAGTAGTCAGAGAACCAGAGAATCACAGTACCACTCAGGTTGGAAAGGACCTCTAAGACCATTGGGTCCAAGCATTAACTCAGCATTATCAAGACTGCCTCTAAACACAACTTCATAGCATTCCATGTAAAGATCTAAGGCCTGGGCTTAGTTGTTACTGCTCCACAACTGGATTTTTTCCATAATGTCATAGGTTGCAGTGCAAAATGTAACCAAAAAAAAGTGTGTTATTCTATCACCATTTGTTGGAACTGGGGTAGAAGTAGTATAATCTTCTGTTAATAGGCCAGCTGATAAGAAACCAGCTAGGGCAGTTTCTTTATCTTTTCCACAACCCATCCTCCCTCCAGAGAGAGGTCTTCTGCTCATGGACTATTGAGTCCACTTACAAAAATCATCCCATTGGGAAATGCTCCATCTAGGGGGAGGAGCCAAGCCTTTCTACCTGGATAAAAACCTGAGATTTAGGACACCAAGGCAGCCTTCTCTCCTGGATTCCCAGAGGAAGACCAGGCCCATCTATCACCACTGGACCTTCAGCAGAGGGCTGCACCTTTCTACAGGATCACTGATCCAACAGAGCCACATCTGCCACTCCAGGAACACTGCAGCCACCATTTAATGGGACTGCTACCAACACCCTGACCCACAGGGTGTCAGGTTATATTCTGACTCTGTCAGTGGGTTTGTTTGTTTTGTAATGCTGCATGCTTGTTTTATTTTAGTTCTCCTAAGTAAAGAACTGTTATTCCCATTCCCATATCTTTGCCTGAGAGCCCCTTAAATCCAAAATTATAATAATCCAGAGGGAGGGGGTTTACATCCTTCATTCCAAGGGAGGCTCCTGCCTTCCTTAGTAGACACTTGTCATTAAACCATGACACCTACTCTTTGTGTTTAGAATGCTATCAGTTTTAAATTCATGAAAGTAGTTGCTTCAAGCAGCATATGGGCTTTTGTTATACATAATACTGTCATTTCTGAGCTGACTCCTCTGATATTATCTTTCTCCTAGACAACTGGGCTCAGATCAGCTCATGCCCCTGCCTGCTGAGTGGCTGCTGCATTTAAGCTACTTAAGGGTTACTGTACTTGAATGTAGTATAGCAAATGAGTGCACCAGAATCCCACTGAGGCAGCATGTAGCCTGCGGGTACTAATGGTTCATCAAGACCTTAAAGCCTATTTAATGCCAAAGACTAAAGATCTTTATATTTCTTTCTGCCATTTTGCAATTCATTGCAGGGTTGAAGTCAAAGAGTGAAGGTTTTTCCCTCATGTAGCAAATTAAAAAATGAACAACTGGGTATTATGTCTTTCTTTATAACACAATATGATTCATGCCTCATCCTTCATGCAAGCCAATAGTTCTTTGATTTAGACCCTGGATAGCTATAAACCATTATTACAAAGTAATCTGGAACAGAAGAATTTATAGGACAAATCCCTTAAGTAAGGGTTCATGGCTCTTCAGCCCAAACATCCTACATCTATCTATTTAATCTAGTTAATTCATCTGTCTATATATTTATAAAACATCCAGTCACTGGTAGCCAGATGTCACCAGTGTAAATGTAGTTTGTTGACAAATGAGGGGAGAGGGGTGGCTTTTGCTGACAGATAAAATTCTGTCATTAAGG
Source organism: Polioptila caerulea (assembly GCA_013397295.1). Lineage (NCBI taxonomy): Eukaryota > Metazoa > Chordata > Aves > Passeriformes > Certhiidae > Polioptila > Polioptila caerulea. Next base: position 211,039 of record VYXF01008573.1, read on the forward strand.
AAGTGTTTTAAGAAATGTAATCATTTTGTTGATATATTTTATAAGATTTTATGTTCTTTTACATTCTGACAAATAATATTTTTATTTGGACTGGAGTTTTTATCTTTGCAAGCAATAGCTGGGGTAGGGAGCACAGGGGAGGGTAGTACAGATGAAGAGCCCCAGATCCTTGCCTAAGCAGCAGTGTCCACTATCACACAAGGAACTCCTTTACATATTACACACGTTAGAAGCGTTAGTTAAGTAATCAAAAGGTTGATTTGGTAAAAATTAGTGCAGTTTCCTCTTTTTGCTCCCTGTTATTTATAGTGACTACATCAAGAGTTTCCAAATTGGGAATATTTTCTTTGGAACTCTATGTCTCATTATTTGTGAGGAGTGATTATACTTATTATATATATCTAGGCTGGCATACACACAGTTGAGAATGGCTTTAATAGAAATAAAATACCCACTTTTACGCTCACACATAAGAGAGCTGTTGTTTCATGAGGACAACTCCTGTTGCAGTCCCTGATAGTGAAGGTCCTGCTGTGCTACTTTTGTTTCTGCTATGACAAGTTCTTTCCTGCAGGCAAGACTGAACTTCCAAAATGATCATGTTATTCTCTGTGTCTAGCGAGCAATGTGGAAAGCATGGGGGTTTGATCTGAGAATACAGAACTATAAGAATTTAATGTCTGGAATTAATCACACTGCTAAGTTCACTCTGCCACTGGTCAGTCATCCTTTCTGTGCTCACATATGGTTACAAATCATTGCATGTTGGTATATTAAAGGAATATTTTCTGTATTTATTGTATCAATGAAAATTTTATAATGGCATAAGTTTGTTGGGTTTTTTTATAGTTTCAGTGAGCAACAAGCATGTGAAACTGTGGAAAATGAATTTTTGGTCAGACCATAGAGCTTCAAATTTGAGATGACACATTGTGGTGGTGTATATGTAATACAAATACTCAGTATTTTCCACCAGAAACTAGGCCATCTAACTGTGTCCTCTGGAGCAGTGTGAGTCCCAAGCTGCCTCTTCCATACCTCTTCCCAAAAGCTTCAGAACAGCCAGTCCCTTCATTCTGTCCTCCAGCTGTGTCTCATATAATCCAGATTTTGAAGTAGAAAAGAAACTGATTGCTGAATAGCACCATGAAGAAGATAAGTTGAGATTTTTACTTTTATCTATGGGCAATAATGACACCTTTCCTAGGGTTAACTGTACCAGTCCCAATGGCGCTTAATGGCTAAATCTCTGATATTATGCTGTAGAGACTAATATCTTCGTAGATGACTGCCCTTGTTCTGGAGTACCTTTATGATAACAATGTAAGGGCACATACTTTTTCAGACTTCTAATATGACACAGTCACAATCCAGGCCCCTCACTGTGCAGCGCTTGCAATTCAATTTTATATCAGATGCTTACATTTGTTTCGTTTTTCTCAGACACTGCAGTTATTTAAATCTTTTCATTTGACTGCCTCTATTTTTGCTTAACTGTTTGATTATTATTTTTCTCCTCACTCACTGTGTACTAAAATATGTGCTCAGTCAACCTGAAAAAAAATGCAGTAAAAGGTGTAACCTGGAGTCAGATTTTGGTTGCCTGAAATAATTTCAAATAAAACCCATGTGAGAGTTCTTCACAGTGTTCCATGATGCATGGAGGTGCCAGGGTCAATTAGACAGCTCCAAAATTCAGGTGTGGGTTAGAGATCCTGGAACTCATGGTAGAGCATGATACTTGTGAAGAGATTTGTTGTAGGTGGAGCCATTAGGATTCAGCAATACTGTGGAAAAACTGATTGATGTTATGCAGAACCAGTATTTATGCACATAAATCCAGATCATGTGATTCAAATCTCTATATTTGCTGTTTCTAGTGAGCATCTTTTTTTCTGTTTCCAATTCAATGAAAAAGTGATATCTTAGGACTGAGCATGACTCTCTATATATCAGTATTTCTCAAAAACCAATACCCATATTAGTCAGCACGCATTCTACATTTCACTCAGCTTCCTGTGCACTCAATGCATTTTTTCCCTGAGTTACTGTGACCTCTAAAAGGTAGTTTTGTTATTCCACACTTCCTAATAAGCAGATAAAGCTAAAGCAAAACAAAATATGATTGTCTTTCTCTGATCTCTTTCCTGGCTTCTGCACCTAACAATGCAACCTCTATTTCTCTCTGCTCCCTGGCTCATTCCTTTCTGAGCACACCTGACACACATAAGGTTTAATAATTTACAGGTAGAGGGCCTAGTTTGCCAGGCTAGAGACATATTCCAATTTCTTCCCACAACTCTAATGAGACAAAGCAGTCAGAAGCTTATTGCTCCCGCCACATAAAATCAGATTTATGGATGCTTTTTGTCAGAAAGTGGTGCAAGGTAGTTTGAGTGTTCCACTGAATTTCTCCATTCATCTTCCAGAGTAAAGTTTTCCTGCCTCTTAATCGAAGAATCACTATTATGAGTATTATTTTTTTTTCCTAATTAAGAAGCCAGATAAGATTGCCCCAGTCCAAAACACCTGGTGCAATTCTACACAAAACTACAGGCTTTATATGGTTATGATTCCCAAAAGACTGTACTGGTAGAGAGAGAGCTTTGTGTGCTATAGCTCATTCCTGGTTGACATATTAGGAAGGGGGGATATGGAACCAGTGATCCTCTAAATGATCTGCCACTGCTAGCAGAGCTCCAGAGAGTTCTCCTCACCTGGCAAAGGTTATTCTGTTCTCTCTGACAATGACAGCAGAGCATTCTGTGTATCCCTTTCTATCCCAGCTAACCAGGAGATGCCCATTGACTTTTATTTGTTTGCTTTTCCCTGTTTCTGGTGTGAATTATTCATTGCTTCTCTTTAAACAGTCTGGGGTTTTCGATCATCTGGAGATGCCGCATCAGCATTATAATTTCAGAAGATGTAGTACTAAGGCAAGAGCAACTCACGTTGTATATGGTGGCAGCATATCTAGCTCTAGAAATGGCCAGATCCGAAATATTATATTCTGAACCAGATGGTGCTGTCAGACAGCGCAGAATGACAATGTTTAGATGATGCAGAAAGGGTAATGTGCCCAAGAAGTGAAGGAACTCTGTCTCCACTTGCTGCATTTTTTTAACTTCAATTACAGATGGCACAGTAAGGATCATCTCAGAAGGAAAAGTAAGACTTCCTCATAGCTGAACTTAAATTATTTTTTGCAACATTTAAAAACCAGGCAGGCAGACCCTTGTTCCTAGTGACTGCCTTTGTCTCCCTCATAGTATAAAGAATAGAGGATAATACAAGGAATTGGGAATTGTTGTTTGTTGTTTTTTTTTAGTCTGAAAAACTACAGAGTATTATTCATTCCAATCAGGCAACATTTCTAATGCAAAATATATATTAAAATATGGCATGCTTCTTTTCTTCTTCAAAAACTGGTTTTATTTCAGGTCGAAGTATTTTTCAGTTCAAAATATAACTTAGGGTAAAAACAGTGAGATATTTCTGGAAAATCAAATTGAAACAAGTTGAAATTGTCAAAACTAAATTATGTAATTGACTCAAACTATCACACATTAATTTGCAAGTCAGAATTTTTGTTTCGTGGACAATTCTTTAAAAATGATTTTTTTATCATAATTTGTTGTCTGCAATTTCTCCCCATCTTGAAAATATTCATAAGGAAATATAATATTTCTTACCCAATGCCTATTCAAATATGAGTTTTAGCAGTAGTAGACCAATTATCCAAAATGCAGACTTTCTTCCCAAATATCTCAGAGATGCATATATTCATTCACCTCATTTAGAACTGTAATGCCACTAAATGACTGGACTTATATAAAAAATGAAGCACAATTTTTGTCTTCTCTTAAACTTAAAATAACTTAGCTTTGAACTACAGAGACCACATGCCAAACTATCTTCTTTCATAGCAACTAATGAAAATTAGCACATCGGTCCATGAAGTGTACACTAAGACTGTATCAAAAAAATAAGTAACAATATCAGGGGCATTTATTTTGCTTGTGGAAGATAAACTCAGGGGAGATGAATTTCAATTCAAAAAATTAACCACTGAATTGGTAATGAGAAAAAACAATGTTACAAAGATAAAACTCCTACTTAATGCAATATGGTACTTCTCTTCCTGTAGAAATTTATCAAAAACACACAAATAGAAAGGGGTTAATTTTGCTGATCTCAGCTCTCTGCAGCCATCACAATTTGGCTGGCTGACAAATTTCTAAAGACAAATAGGTGGAACTTTTATCTCTAATGGTAAAACATAAATAAGGTATTTTTTTAGATATTTAGGACTAAAATGAAGTCTTTTAATCATTTAATGGAGATGCAGAGGACAACCAGAGAAATTAGAACATTTTTACCTGTTGCAAGCAGATAACTGTGCCATGTTTGTTTTGAGCTGTATGACATGAGCTCTTCAAAAATGATAAAAATTTACTTTTGAGTGAGATGGTTAGGAGGAAGGAAAAAAAAATAGCATATTTCCAAATAAATGTATGGACACAGGGAAATCAGCATGGTGTAGATGAATCAACAAATAAGCAGGAATCAGGAAGGAGCAAGGGAATGAAGTTACTTGTCTATCAGGGGAGCATTTATAAGGACTGACTGGTTAATGAAAAGAGATATTTAAAATTACATGGTTTTAAAAAATCCCATATAAATTCAAAATATTTTATTATTGAAAACTTGTTTAGGCCTAAATTTTCTCAGTCACACAAGGAAAAGGATTTTATTGTACACATGCCCTCTTCTCCTGAAGCATTATACTTTTGCAGAATTAGAATGGATGGGAGTATTGCTTTCTGTTCCAGAGCGAAAACACATTCATATGCTTTTTCTGCAAGATCTCTTCCAAAAGCTCATCTACATCCTTCTAGCTCTAGCAAAAATATGGCATCCACCAATAGCTAATTTTTGCTTGCTTGTTTGTTTTTTTTCAAAAAACCAGCTTTCAAACACGATAAGCAAAGCCAGAAAAAACAAATTTACATTGGCAAAACTGCATCTCATAATGGTTCTACTGCTGTAGTGATGCCAACCTGGGGAAGAGATATTCACAATACTAGCAGCAATGTTGAGAAAGTTAAGCCAAGCAACATTTTTAACTGGGGTATATAAATATCTTGAGTTTGGTTTTTATTTCTTTTCTCATGGTAACAGAAGGTATAAATCATCATGTAATCTACACCAATGCATGCAGCAGCAAACAAGAGGAGCTAGAATTAACTGTGCAGCAATTAAACCATGACATAGTCACCTTCACAGAAACGTGGTGGGATGACTTGCACAACTGGGTGCTGCAATGGACACGTGGGACAGGGAGAGGCAAAGAAGGAGAAGTGGTGGTGGGGCAGTCCTGTATCATTGAATCAGAAAGCTGACAGAAGTGCTCGCCAAGCCACTTTCCATCATTTATAGCAGACCTAGATAACCAGAGAGGTCCAAGCTAGCTTGAGGCTAGCCATTGTGATAGCTACAAGAAGGACTGGAGAGAGGATCTGGGGAACTAGAGGCCCCTCAGTCTGGCTTCAGTGCCAGTGAAGGTCATGGAGCAGATCATCTTGGGTGCAATTGCCTGGAATGTACAGAACAAGGGGATAAGGTCCAGACAAAAGGGCCTCACGGGGGGCAGGTGCTGCTTGACAAACCTCCTTTAACGTTAGACAGTATGACCCACTCAGTGGGTAAGGGAAAGGCTGAGGATGTTTCCTATGTAGACTTCAGTAAAAACTCTGACATCATTTCCCACAGCATCCTCCTGGAGAAACTGCTCATGGATTGGATGAACATACTCTTTGCTAGCAACAAATGGTAAGACAAGAGGAAATGACCTACAGCTGAGCCATGAGAGGTTTAGATTGAATCTTCAGCAGAAGGGTTTTCAAGCATTGCAACAGGCTGCCCAGGAAGCAGTTGAGTCACCATCCCTGGAGGGATTTATGAGACATGTGAAAGTGGCACTTAGTGACATGGTTTAGTGGTGGAATTAGCAGTGCTGGGTTAAAGGTTGAACTCAATTATCTTGAAGGTCTTTTCTAACCTCAATGATTTTGTGATTCTTTTCTATAAAGCAGACTCGACAATGATATGGAGACAACTATACCTGCTATGTTCCAGGTCTGATATACATTCTTTTTTTTTTTTTTCTTTAAGAGGTACTGTGTAAAGGATACCTGCTGATAGATGAAAGACTTAATCTATAAATAAGTAAAAAACTTATGACAGTTGCATCTGTCATAGAATAATTGGAGACAGCTGCAAAAGCACATCTTAAGTAGGGATCAATGATTAGGTTTACCATGCTAGTTAGTTCTCAAAAGTATGTATAGGGATCTATCCTCTGAACAACTAGCCCTTCATTGTTTTCTCTAATGACTGGACAGGTTTCTTAGAAGCAATTGCTGACTCCTGATACTGTTCTGTCTGTAGATGAATGCATACAAGCTCCACTGTCAAGTCCTCTGCCATTTTAGCTGAAAGTTAATGACTCTCTAAGAGCTTCTTCAAATCCAGTCTGGCAGTTTGGAAGCCATCACATAACCCACACGAAGCTGAAGGCAGTTTCAAAGACTACAACATTGGAAAAAGAGTCTACATTGAGATATACATTTTGGATTGTATATTGGAGCATTGTAGGGAAAGGTACTGCCTTGTAATGAAAAATGGGACTAACTGAAAAGTGAAAACTTACTGCTGACCAGAAAAATGTTCAAAATTCCATAAATTATTTCCTTCCAGGTATTTTCTCGGAATAACATCCTTGTTTTCTTTCTCCCTCCAGCACCTTTCCTTGAAGATTTGCTGGGGTTTTTTTCCCTTTTGGTAGAAATAACTTCAGTTTCATGTACAATATGGGATACCTATACTTCAATCTTTTAACATTGCATCACTTCCTACTTCTTCCTGTATCAGGTAAAACTCAAATTACCAAATATAGAAACAACTCTCTCAACTTTAAGCACTTTTTCCAGGTACTGATCTTTCTACAAAGACTCAGGTTCCTTTTCAATAAAATTACTCCTCAGCTACATAACTCTATCAATGACTTCACGTCACAGCATTCTCACCCAGACAGGATTGCCTCAAATTATCTCAACAGATCAGAATTCACCAGTGGTCATCTTATATTGGTAAGGATTTTTTAAATTTGTCTCTCTCAGGGTCACTAAGTTTCCCCAGACCAAAGTTTATGCTCACAGTTTACAAGAGCAGGAGTGACACAGCCCCTGACAAGTACCAGCAGCATTATTAGCTTGAGCAGACATGCTGTCCAATCCAATTTTAGGCTCTGTAGACCTGCCCATAACTGCAGTTCATGAAAGGTCAGATCTGTCATTTGTGATCACCACACAAATAACAGATTAATGTCTCTGTTCCCATTTTGCTGGATATGTGTGGCTTCATCCACTTGCTCTTTCCCCTGGAGTGTTAGAACAATCTTCATTAGAGTAATCCAGAAGGCTAGGATAGACAAATAGCTTATATGGGAGTTTTGTCCCCTCCCCTGCCCTGCTCATTCACCTTCTCCATAAGGTCGTATTTGAAGGAGGAGGAGGTGAACTGGCCTGAGCCTAGAAGCCCTAGCAATACATTTCATTATTCCTATTTGATGTGGTCAAAATCTGCATCAATTCTGTCAGTCACCAATGAGCAAGAATCACTCTCATTCTGTGTTATGGCCTGTGGCCACAGAAGCTCTGAAAAAGTTTCTTGTGATCTTTCTGAGCCTCTTGGGATTATTCCCTGACTTCTTGCAGCACCTTCTAATTGTTCAAGTCCAGGTTTGAACAGGCACCCCTGGGCAAATTCACCATGACAAATCTAACTTTTGTGACACCAAGCACTCAGTTTTGCTCAAAGTCCTTTGAAACACCTCTACTTTGAGTCTTTAGTGAGGGTAAGTACTTCAAATGGCTCTTAGTAACATAGACAAAAGTACTTGCAGAAAAAGAAATTCTCTCTGAGATCCTCACTACAAATATTTTTCTGACACCCTTAGATATTTTTCTAAAAGATATCATCACTGCCTCATTTGTTCTAACTTCAACCTGTAGTCAGAGAGCATCATGCAGGTATGACTGTGGTTAGCTTCATCTGACATATGACATCAGTGTGGACTGTCCCTCTGCATACTTTTATTCAATTTTATCCCCTTAAGTCCACCATTGCTTTGTTTCTTCCTCTTAATTTTTGTTCCTTTCTGATTCCCTTGTTTTATAATAAATATTTTCCTTTCCCCTTTGGATTGCCTTGTAAAAATAGATAACCAAATGAAAGCATCAGAGAGTGGATAGTCAATTGTACTAAACTGACAGCCTTATTTGCTTGTGTACTATCATTACTATCGTTATGTTTGGATAGGACATAATTTCTTTCATCTTTTGAAACCCTCAGGAACACTTAGGAGAACTTGTATTGCCAGTGCAGGCTTGTACAGAAAGACAACTCTGTTTATCTGCTACATTGTGGTTTTGACCACAGCTCACAGCAAAAAGCAACACTAAACTGCATTGTCCTGTGGAGGAAATCTGGACTGGACACCAAGATGCCTTAGAAGTATGCCTTCAAATGTCCTGGGCACATTCATAATATTTGACTAGTCTGAGGAAAAATCTGTTACTTCCTTTCCACTCTGCTTCAGATGTCATCCAAAGGAAACACCACCAAAATTGTCCATTAGCCCCATCTAGAATCCCTGTGAAGGGAGAAGGTAGGTAATTCCAATGTCCTGCTGTCAGGATGTGAGTCAGTGTAGAAAAGACCTTCATCCTTCCTCGTGGCTTGTTGTCTTTAAAAGACCCTACAAGCTTTTGGGAACCTTCAATATTAGTCAGCCATCAGATCTATTTAACTGTGTAGAAAGCTGAACTCTGAGCATCTCGTCTTCTAACAGCCAGAAAAAGTATGGCCTTTCTGACAACTGAGAATTTAACATTCAGTACTGATTAGGCAAAGCACTAAACTGTGGAAAGGCATAACCTCCCATGGCAGGAGGTTTGGAACTAGATGATCCTTAAGGTCCCTTCCAACCAAACCATTCTATGAGTCTATGATTCTACACTAGTGAACTTAGGATTTTCACTTTGCCTTTTAAACTTTAAGACCTTACCTTGTATGCAGTTTTGTGGCCACCAGATGACCACAAAAAGGCTGCCCTTTGCCTGGTAAACTGGATGTTCCTCAGAATCCAGAAGGGCTGTCAGTGTCTGTCCCTTTGAGTAATACAGCGTTTGCAGAAAGCTGAGGCTTAGTTACTTGCTCTGCCATGCTTGCAGAGCACTGCTGTGAACAAAAGGATGTAGCATGTTTCAGACCGCAGTGCGCAGGAATGTGCGGCCTGCTTATCGAACATAAAATCCTTCCTAGTTTATAAAAGACAGAGCAACAAACAGGAAGGGTTGAGCTGAAGTCTATATTTAATGGATCTAAGAGATACCATTCTGTCACGCTGAGACTTCATTACAGCCTAAGTGCTGTCAGAAGGGCCATATGTTCCATTCACAGCATGGCTTAGCCCTCTGCGGGCTCAGCAGGAGTGGGCAGCAGCTTGGCAATTTGTCCAAGGCAAGTCATGAATTGACTAGGATAAAGAGATTAGGGCCCTGATCCTCGAGTACCTTCCACCTCGTGGAGTGACTTGTGTGAGTGTGAAGTAGATATGAATGGTTTCTGCTTGGCCTTGATAGTGATTTAGCACCACTTTGGGCTCATTTTGAAAAGGTGAAAATGACTGTAGAAGCAGAAGATAATCATTGACCTTAATTCCTGCCCTGCATTTCCTTTGTGCTTGTGTGCTTCTTCAATGATTTGTCTGTTTCTAACTGCTACATTTGAAACAAATTGGAGTGGGGAAAGGCAAAGGTGACTGTGTTCCTTCACTGCATTTGAATTTGCGGTTAAACACTAGGCATCTGTGGTCACTAAAATCAAGAACTAATGAGAAAAGCTAAATTTTGCTTTTAAACAAAGTAAGATTAATAATATAACTCAAAAAAAAAAAAAAAAGAAAAAAGAAAGAAAGTTGGGCTAGAAAATTAATGCTCTCTTCCTCTACCAGTCTAACATTATTTACTGCTCTGTTCTGCACTTCCAGTCTCTTTCCGTAGCGGTGTTTTCTGCAGCGCCTTAGAAAACGGCTTGTAGGCTCACAAGTCAGTGGTACAGCAGTATTTCATGCTCTACTTCTGGAATGGGGATCATATCCAGAGCCCTAATTTTCATGCAAAATAAAATTTTCTGTTTAGAAAGGTCAGTACTGCAAAATGCTAGCACAATGCAACAGCAGGCAAACCTAGTGGAGTTAAAGGTTTGTTCATGTTTTTTTTTTTTTCACAAAGCCCTGTAAAAATAACCTTGTCTATGTCACAAAGAGCACAACATTATGATCTGAAATAAGATTTCTATGAGTCAGTTGAGAGATTTTATAATGTACTAATTTACTTCCATCTAGAAGAGAGGGGGAATAAAACGTCAATCTCCCCTTGATTTTTGCTCTCAAAGAAACCGAACATAAGTATGGTCCCCTGAATCACAGGTATGAATCAGAATTTCACACATTTTTTGTGGTAATTGGCACCACACTCCTTTCTTCAAAAGGACTCCTCAATTAATGCAGATAGGACAAAAGGAAGAACATTGACGTGCTATTATAACATGAAGCTACATCTGTACTAAAGGGTCAACTTAATGCTAGCAGGTATAAAATTCCATCTTTTGTTATATGAGAGGACATTCAGTCTGTGAGTTCTTTTAACACTAGACAGAGTCTGGTATTATAGTGGTACTGGAGTTTTCAGAGTATTTTTTTTCTTGGTTTAGGGAAGGGAAAAAAACCAAAAATAAATTATTTTTTGTTATGACCTAAATAAAATGTGTAACTCAATTCAAGTTCAATAAATAACTCTAATAACTCTAATAACTCTATTCAAGTTTATAACATTAAATAAATAGTGGTTATTTTTTTTAAAGCGTCATGTCAATTATTTCAAATGGTTAGTGTCATGGGTAAAATATAATCAGGGGTGTGTTATTCTATTACCATCCGTTGGAACTATGTAATCTCTCAACG
>VYXF01008573.1:222165-238619 GCA_013397295.1 Polioptila caerulea
AACTCTATTCAAGTTTATAACATTAAAGAAATAGTGGTTATTTTTTTTAAAGCGTCATGTCAATTATTTCAAATGGTTAGCTTTTCCAAACTAAAACCAGTATTTTTCCCATTTGGACTGAAATGTACACCCTCTTTTTCCCTGAAATTGTCATTTTCAATTAATAGGTTCCCTGAATGCAGTAACTGTCCACGTAAACTGACCAGTTTATATGAAAAAAGACCAGCATAGAGGAAAGCTTATTTTGTGAGTGATTGGGGTAGTCTGGTGATGATCCATGACTATCCATGATCCCTATGATCTGAAGCAATGGAGTATTTAACATTTAGTTCTGACTAGCCAAATGTACAGAGCTGTTGATAGCATTCTGCTTCTGGACTCTGGCCTTAAGGTTTGTTTGGCTTTGCTATCTAAAAACACTGTAAACCATTTGGATTAGTCCAGCTTTGCCATTAGAAAGTATTGAAAAGAAAAATTCCGGAAGTCCGGGGAGGTATCTGTAAAAGTAGTAGAAGGAGGCATGGGTTCAGATGAGGTGCTGAGCTTCTCTTGTTTTGCATGGTGGCATGGTGAAGGCTTGTGTGCTGCAAGATCAGCTTCATGGCATGGTTCATTCCACTGGATCTTCAGGACTGGAACTTCACTGCTTAGCAGATGAAAAGCATTGCTTTGGGAACAGAATGCCTTTTTTGCTATTTAAAACCTCTCTGAAGCAGAAAAATAATGGCAAAAATTTATACCCTTTTCAATGCACACGATTAGACTGGACTTAATTCCTTTTTAGCTGACCAAATTTGTTGTGTGCAGATGGAAATGCCAACCTCTGACAACCCATTTCCTAACGATTCACAAACAGAAGGGAAATTCATCACATACAAACCTATGTACACTTATTTGCTCACCTCTAACATTAACAACTTGAACGCTCTCCTTCCTACTGATTGTTCTGTTATGCCCTGTGGTAGTTCAGCTGCTCTCTTCTACTTCCTGAGGGAGCTCTGCAGTATATTTGGAATAAACCCTCTGGCCTCCAATTTCCCCCATTCTTGCTCCCTGCTAGTAGGCCTCTGTGATTTTCAAAGGTAATCTGGGAAGGAGCTACACTTTGGAGTCTGATTTAATTTTTATTTAGGGGGCAGAAATGACAAGTAAGCCACAACAGTGCCCCTCTGCTTTGGAAAAGTGCCAGGTTCAAAGACCATAGAGCCTTTTTACAAAGCTCCATTATCAGAATAGGTTTCAGTACTACACTATTCAAGCCCATTAGACATGTGCTCAAACAGATACTTTCCCCACTCCTAACACAGTAGGGTACAAGGTGAGACAGATCAGGATCAACAAAGAGATATTACCACTGCATTCTCAAATTAGAGTGAAATTGGTTTTGTTAATTCTTTCACTGTACTCCCATGGAGAAAGTTTGTCCTCAGTAATTTTTTTTTTTTTTAATCAAGTGCATCAAAGTGAAACTTTGGAAATACTGGAGCTGTGGCTTTAAAAAAGCCTGTATTCTTTGTAAAAATTTGATAAAGAGGCACATTTAATGGTATCCAAAACCAGGAAAGTAGTATCAGGATTTGGTATCCACACATGTGTTTATCTTTATAGCTATAAATCTATAGCTAAGCTATAGATCCATTAAGAAGGGGTTTGAATATTGCCTTTCACCAGTTCTTTTCCTTTTCCTAAAATAGATCTCACTCAATAACCTTCCTATTCTTGGATAAGAGGTTCAATATCCATTGGTATCCTTTTTCTTCTCAGACATGAGGTTATTACTGAATAATGATGATAATTAAAAGTACTCTATCTGATGTGACTAATAAAACAAATTTACATAAATGGTGAAGGGCAAATCTCAATACATTGGGTGTGGTTTAGATGAGCAGCCAAAAGATTGATTATCCAAATGTTATCCAAAGGCTGTGTGCTAAAATGAGAGCAGTAAAAATTCAGATGAAAACCTTATAATAGCAGCTGCTTCGTGGTAAGTTCCTTCCTGCAGCTGGAAAAAGAACTGCTGGAGTTTATAACTGAAGGCAATATAAGCATTGATCAAAATGGGTTGATATATGGGGCCTTCCCAACACTTCTCAAAACCGTAATCACTGATACTGACATTTTTTTGGACATTGATGAATAGTTTTCCATGAGGTGGGGGGACTTGTAGCTTTCCATTTTGACCACTGAAGATAAATAAGCTCCGTTCTGGAATTTTATGAGAAATATAAAAATATGTTTATATTAAAAATATATATCAAAGAATGTTTTATTGTATATTTATATTTTCATTTGTATTAAAGATTATAAATTTATATTATTACTTATAATATATTGTTGTGTGTAGCACATTCAGCTTTCAGCTCTAGATTTTCCTTGCTTATGAACACTATTTCTCTCCAAAAAAAATGCCCTACCTTCTCAGCTCCATGTATATGCTAGTCCTTTTTACTTCTCTGTCAACATAAATATAAGCATTCCTTTTACTTCAGCCATTTTAGCCTTTGTCTACCAGCTGAACTTTTATCTCCTTCAAACCCTTGAGTAAATCTCTCCTCAAATCCTATTTTGCCAAAAATATGTCCAAGAAATCAGCCAATTTTCTGGGAACTGAGTAAAAAGACAGATAGGAAAAAAAAATAGATTAAAAAAATAAAGTGGAAATGCTTATTTCTATTGAAGACTGTAGTTATTCAGCTGTGTGGTTCCTCTCCCCTCCTTTTGCACTGGCAGAGTCCACTGTGCAGCAGTGTAAGCACAACCTTGATGGGATCCCTGAGGTGTGCAGGCAGGCATGAGAGTATCCACCTTATCAGTCAATGGAGCAGCTAAAATTCCCTTCTACACTTCTGCTTACAGAGCCCACTCTGCCTAATGATTTTCGGTGCCTTCAAGTTCTTGCTGACAAAAATAAATATTAACTAGCTGAAGGAAACAGTTTTGGAATAAAAGGCTAAAACGTCTCGATGTAAAATGTTTTGTTGGGTTTTTTTCACACAAACTTGAACTTGCCAATTAATAGGCAAAAATCTCATCCTGTGAAAAATTTTCACATATAAAATCTGAATGAAATAAACCAAATAAAGCATTCACCATGAATAGTTTGCCTTGCTTTAGTCCTTGTTCAAAGGAGCCATAAGTCACAACCATAACTCACAGCTCTGACTAGAAATCTTGGGATTTGGCCTTCAGGTTTTAGATTCATAGTATATTATTTTGCTCAGGATTAGTGAATGATTTCAGTATTACATTATTCCAAACACATGATGACTAATGTGGGCTATATAAAATCAGTTACCTTCCCTTTTTGTCTTCAAATTCGTTGAACAGGAAAAACAGGAGAAACACAAAATAATTCCTTAAAAATTAAAATTAAAAAAGAAAGAAAGAAAGAAAGAAAGAAAGAAAGAAAGAAAGAAAGAAAGAAAGAAAGAAAGAAAGAAAGAAAGAAAGAAAGAAAGAAAGAAAGAAAGAAAGAAAGAAAGAAAGAAAGAAAGAAAGAAAGAAAGAAAGAAAGAAAGAAAGAAAGAGAAACCAAAGAAATTCCTGCAATTTCCTGTGAAGAAACCTTTCCCACTGAGTGCATTAAAAAAAAAACCCACAACCTAAACACACTCATATGAAAACAATTTCCTTAGATAGCAGCATTCTTTATTCCTCTTGCTATTATTAAAGATGCTGGTGTTTGAATAGCTTTCTCCCTCACAAATCAGCTTTTCCTTCAGCTGAAGGAAGTCATAACCCCGTGTTTATGACATCTCATGCTGTTTCTCAAAAAATAATTGTTGTGCCACCAGTGCAGAAAAGATCACAGAGCTGATGAACTTTTAATATATTAAACACTTACTCTGATTCGAAAAGCTGTATTTTTAAACTAGATGCATCCTGACTTTCCATTTTGCATGATCAGAATAAGGTACCTACATGCCCTGAGTGCACAAATTGGAGCATCTGCTATATTGAGCCCTTAAAGTGGACACAAACAAGGGTATAAACACAAAAGATTTGGTTCTGGTATGTAAAGGTTTTGAGTATATATCGACTCCATCAGCTTCTGTTGAACTGAACAGGAAATGAAGATGTAGAACCTTCTAAGATATCCACAGATGGGTGTTTAGTCTTTACTGTCATAGTCCCTCTTTCAAAATACCACTTCACCTCATGAGAATGTTGTGGGTTTTTTTAGTGTTTGGGTGAAAAAGCACTCAAGCATGTTGCCCAAGGGCATTGTAGAGTCTCCACCACTGGAGATACTAAACATGTATCCCAGACACAATACTGGGAAATTGAGTCTAGCTGGCCCTGCTTGAGCTGGAGGGCTTGGACCAGAGGACCTCTGGAGGTCACTTCAGAGTGCTGTCATTTGAGATCCGCTGTTCACTCTCAGAAGCTGCTCTTACTTTCTATAATGTAAATGAGGCTACCAAGATGAGCTACTAGCAAAAACATTTATATTTAATAGGAAGTAAAATTAGTTAGGTAATGATGGAACATAAATGTGTTTTCTTCTATTGAATGGTTGGCATTAGTTTTACGTTTTCCTTACCATACTGATGTCTTTTTAAAAAACGTGAAACAGTTTCTATGGTAATTTTCTAATTTTAAAAGAGAGAGTGAAATAGCACTTCATAAAATTTATAGAAAAACATGATTAAGGTAAAATATATTGTTAACCATTTTCAGTGGGAGAAATATGTCCATAACAAGAATAATAAGGAGGGAACAAACTTAAGCAAAACAACTTTAATTGACCTGAAACACAATTTATTGACCTGAAACACAATTTATTGTTTTGATGCATTATATAAGTCAGATGAATCCTGTAGAAAAAGGACTTTCCTTTCAAAGAATTCTTTATGGGCTCCAGAGTAATTGAACTCTTGATTAGGGTATGAGTGTTTGAAAACCAGTGCATGGATGACCATTTATTAATCAGCCTAAAGTCATATTCACCATATTGCCATTTTTTTGGGGAAAAAAAAAAAATCTAACATTACTTTCAGCTCTCCAAACAACTCCCCGTACTTTTGATTTTTGAAGCACTGCCTGGTGGCTCCCTGCTCACCCTATTGAGGACAAAGAGGATAGTTTTATACCTCTGGTCCCCCAGCTGCTTCTCCAGTGTGCCACCCAGCCCTTACACAGCCTCTTAGTCAAGAGGAAGCTTTGCCAGCTGAGAGCTGTATGGAGACCTCTGATAGAATATAGAACCTCCACATTTTAGAAAAAAATAGCAGCAGTCTTTTACCACAAAGTTCTCCTTACCTTCTGGCCCATAGGTACAAACTATGGAGGCTTTGAAAGGTGGAGATCACATATCTAAATCCTCTGCTGACATGGAGAGTTCTGACTCACAGGCTAAAGGTTAAGGCTGAATGTCTTTGAGACGGACGCTGGACACAAGTACATCCTATAGTCAAGTCACACTTATGGTCTGACATTTAGTACCCTTTAGATTTGATAATGTTGGCCTTGTACAGTACCACAGTACCAAACCAAAACCAAGTACAGGCACATAAGTCCCAGCCATTTTTCAACTTCTTATAGTGACACTAGGGAGATTGGACTTTCACTTTTTTTATTGTCTCAGTTTGCAGGTTTCTTTTGAGTCTGGATTACCATTTGTTTTACCATAAAATAAAGACTGGTTTATCTTAAAAATTAAACACACCAAGAATGTTCATTTCAAAATTCACTAGAAAACTAATAAGATTTCCCACTGAAATTAAAAGTTAGTACAGTCTCTCATGTCCAGGCAGGTTTCCATGGCTATGGGAGCTACCCAGTTACACTCTGAACATTATTAATCCAAGTGATCCAGAAACAAATTAAGTACCCAGAACACCCGTGAAACACAGCAAATGTGACACAAAGAATGCTGTCCACCATGTCATCAAGTACCTCCTGCAATAAGTAATTATATTCTCAGTTTTAAAGAGAAGCACACTGCTCCTCCCTCCTGAAGTGGTTTATTTGCCATGTCTCAACCTGTTAACATTTAACTGTTGGAAGTGGGTGGGGATCCAGACGAGGGCAAGGCAAACTGGGATATTGACAAGAGAATGAAGTGACCCTGGAGGAAAATGCTGATTAATTAGGAGACAAGTCTGACACCCAGGATTACATAACAGTATCTAGTTTGCTTGTTATGGTTTCTCTTGGACAGTTTAATCCTAAAACTTCTTTAGGAAAACAATGCAGACTCTGGTTTCATTGAGGACCTAATTCAATATACTTTTCCTTCAGATATCCATCAGTCAACAACTAAATTTTCTGAGTTGTTTTGTTTGTTCTTGTTGTTATTTTGCTGCTTGATTGTTTGTTTTTTGGGGCTTTTTTCTTATTTAAAGAGTCTTTCACATTTCTGGATATAAGTTATTGTACATGTAAATTTTAGAAGCAAGAAGTGATGATTAATTAGATCTAGTGTGATCACTAAGCTGTAATAGGCCTTGTGAAAAAAAAAAATCAAATGGATTTTTGAGAAAAAATCAAGATTGGCATCAGTATTAATATCATTTTTGCTGAGATTGAACCCTGAAATTAGTTTTAAAAAAAAACTGCTCTGATTTTATCTGTATTACCCATAGATCATAGAAGCTGCATGAATGTCTCTAAAGCCACTCAAAAATACTTATTGCCTTCCTTATTTGTGAAGAGCCCTTACAATAAATCAGCTTCGCATGTTCAAATGCATTTTAACAGTTTCTATCACTTTTAACTGCTAAATTCCCAAGATAACTTTGTAAGGGAAGGAAGTGGAAATTATTCCACCCAAAATTAAAGATCCTTTTTTTTTTATCATTTGCTGTACTATTTTTCTTCTTAAACATTAAGAAATACTGAGGGGAAAAAATGAAATGTAACAGAAACAGTAATTTCTAATTACTTTAGGAATATCAAGATCAATACTGAAAGAGAAATAATGTTAAAATGAACGAATCTATGAATGGAAATTCAGAGAAAAATCAGATAAAGTTTTCAGATTTAAAAAATTACTTGTAAAGTCACTAAGCCATCAGTATGTGAAAATCTAATAAATTTTTTTAAAAGTATATGATATATGATTATTTAAGATTTAGAAAATGAAGCTTATATGCTAGATTCCAGGTAGGTCTATCTTCTTTTTCCATCTCTTCCTCTATTTTTTTTGGCATATTGGAATTCTGTGCCTTGTTTTGTTTTTTTTCTAATATGTGCAGTCAATTCCAAATAATGCTAATTAACCCCATGCTAAACCAATTAACTCATTCAGATTTGAAAACTATATTAATATAACATGAAAATGAAAGTTAAATATTTTGTAGCTCTTCATTAAATTACATGGATCTTTCCCCATTGAAAGAATGTTAAATCTCTCTTCCCTTTCTCTTTCATTAAAAAAAAAAGAAAGCTCTCTGAAAGGACACCTAGGAACTAAAACTGTTCCTTCAAAAAAAGAAATGTTGAACTGCCTTGTCTCTCAGCGAGTATCAGTCCCAGTTTCATCATTGATGCCCCTCCAGCTCTTTTCTCTGCAGTTTTGCAAAAACATGGCTAACACAGTTCAGATCTTTTTTTGTCGCTTCTCTGTGAAAACTCCAATTCTGTAATAATAAAGCTTAAAAGCAATAAGGTTAACTTTTGTGTTCCAGATTTTGTATGATACTGTTTGATAAAGTAAACACAATTAGCCAATTAAGAACAAAGAAACACATGAAGGTCATGCTGAAGCAACTCACTATGTCTACCATCAGATTAGGATCAGATTAAGTGAGACTGAAGTGGCATTTGCTGTTCCTATTAGATTTAATTCTGGCCAGTCATGAGGAATTATTTTAGGAAGTAATAGGATTAACTAAGCAAAAACCAAGATGCAGCATTCACTTTCTTTACTAAAATAGACACATTCTTTAAAAGCTTATCAGCCTTTTATTATTCATTCATACTTATGACTGGGTCTATTAACAGATGCTTGTGGCAAGAATATAAAAGTCATAGAAAAAACAAGGCAGAACACAACTTGCATATCTGTATTTGGAAATGTTCTTAGCTAACTAAGTGTGTCTGACCAATAAAACACACCTGAGTTAACAGGAGATTAAAGATTTCCCAGCTGTTTTATGTCAATTTTCCAACCTATAAGTATTTTTGTGGTTTTTACGTTTTTATTGGTTTTATGGTTTTATTTCTTGTTTAAACATTTTCCGAAACAAGAGACTTAGATGGAATTCTGTGTGTGTGTGTATACATATTCACAGTGGTCATGGTAGAGAGAAGAAAATCCTTAGCATGTGATCTAGTCATCTACTTATCTAGCACAGAGATGAGAAAAACAGTACCAGTATTCCATCTTTGAGCATTGAATATACATGTACACACACATATCGAAATGAGGCAAAAAGAGGTCAGAAACTGGCTGCAAAGGTCAGGCAAAGAATTCTTCTTCAAAGAGAAATAGATTGGGAGGAGAAATGGATTTTCTGACAAAGGAATGCTTTCAAGACACAGGAAGATCTCAATTTATTTTTCTTATTTCATTTGCAAATCAAACATCTCTCCATTTCCCAAAATAAAAAGCTCTGTTGTGTTTTTGTAAGAGTTATCAGCTTCTAGTCTGAATGAACAGCATACCAAAGAAAAGAAGCAAAGTAAGCAGATTCACAAATTCCATTTAAAATGTCAGAGTAGGGCACAAAAGCAAATGTTAGACTTTTACGTGTGAAAGGTATTTTTTAAAACATCCTGGTTTAAAGCATTGGTGCGGTGAGGTAAGTGACATAAGTAGGATTTTGGAAAATTCCAATGCAATAGCATGCATGAACTAGCAACTCACTTAGTCGGGCTTGTACCAGCTGCTTTTTCCCAGTGCTTTGTTGCCTGCCTGTGCTGCAGGAAGGAGATCTTGCTGCAGTATAACTGGGCACAAGGAAGCAGAGCTCCATCGTTGCACTGGAATAAAGAGACATATTTTAGTGAGCACAGTAAGTGCTGTAAGTATTGCCAAGACCAGGGCTACAGATTAAGTAGCTGTAGATGGTTCCCCAATGCTCCACCTATATCTTCTATAAGGAGCAGAGAGAGTTCACATGCAGTAATTGTTCCCTTTGTGTTTGAGTGTGTGTAATATGGCCAAATGTGTGGAACATTTGATTGCAGATACAAGGGTTTTCCAGCAAAAAGGCTCTGGTAATTTTAAAAACATAGAACACTTAACTGATTCCTGCCAAATGAAATTACCTGAGTGCTAAGGTATAGCTGAGATTGGTAGATGAATATTGAAACACTGGTGAAATCACTAACCTTTCAAATCCCTACTGTGCATTGATTTTCAGGACACTTTTACTAATCATTGATAGTACTGTTTTCTATTGGTTAGCAGGTTTCTCTGTGCAGCATTTATGTCTTAGTCATAAAAGACCCCCAGAGCTTGAAATGATGGAGGCTATTTGAAAACTACTTAGTAAAAGGTGAAGTTTCAGTAATTAGGAGTTAAAAAATCTAAATATCATGCAAGTGTAGGGTTTTTGTCAATAATCAATATTTAGGGAGAGAAGAAAAGTATGGGAGATGAAAGAAGGAAGAAAATTTAAAAATTAAGAAGGAAATGAGCTCAATTTCTTAATATATTTCCATTTTCTTGTTTGCATTTATCAGTCTATCAAAATGCTCTTGAAACCTTATATTTCACTACTTTTTAGGTCATACCTGAGCTATCTGCTTGATCCAGTTACTTCACAGGCAGCTCCAGGTTAAAGAACAACCAAAAATCCCACTAACACCCTCCCCCACAAAAAACTCACCAAACCCAAACAAAAAATAACACTAAACAGTAGTTAGGATATGTTAATCTCCTCCTTTCCCAAGCAATTATTTCAGTTACTGTTGATAATTCCTTTACAAATATTTTAATCAATTTGGAAAACTCGCATATGCAAGAACAACAAAAAAAATATTCATTATTTGCCCACAGACTTTAAAGCTAAATAATAAATTTAGATCTCATATGCTTAATACAACAAAGTTAAGTTCTACACAGCCATCTCAGTATTCTAATCTTTTAAGGATATGGAGGAACAAATTCTAGCATTTTCATCTTCAGGGAAAATTCCAGAGTTTTTGTGTCCAGATAAATATCCCAGACATTTTCCAACTTCACTTGCTGAGACAATCAGGGAAAATACCAGCCTACATACATAGTGCTTTCTGTGATGAAGAATTCCAGAAATATGCAGAAAGGAGGAGTTCTGGTGCTCGGGATGGCAGATGCTGAGAACCTGGACGCAGCACAGCACACACGTACTAGTCAGTTTGGAAAGAGTATCTGACCATAGATGTACAGCCATCTCCTAAAGAGTTACCTCAGACGTTCTGACATCAGCGGCTTCTTTTTCCTGAATCAAAGTGCAGACCAGGGAAGAAAATATTACACATTTTCGCAGTTTTCAATAAGTATTTTGTGACAATGTACCAGAATTGTGTTGGCTTTTAAACAGGCCATATAAAGAGAACAAGAGGGAAAAGTCCTTCTGCCTTGCTGACAAGTGTACATATCTACGCAATCAAAGAACATTCACTACATTTATCCAGTCAGAATTCTTTAGGTCTTTCTGGAGCTCAAATGAACACAGCCCCACACCTGTAAATCAATAGACATCTGTGTTAATGTACAATACATGAAAATATAATAAATTATTTTATACAATCAAGTAAAATTTTTAACATCAGAATTTCTAGCATTTTTGCAACTGTTCTTTTTCCTTACTAAAAATCATGGATGAGTGGATTCAGTTTTGTTTCCTTCCAAACTGCTCCAACATTGTCCATTTAAATCTTAACATTACTTGTATTCTGCTTAAAAACAACTAATAAAAAAAAAAAGAAAAGAGAGGGGCAGACAGAGGAAAAAAAAAGTAATTCCTACATCGTCTGAGTCAGAGGCTGTCTATTTAGAACACGATTATTCAAAACCTAGCACAATGGAGTTCTGTTCGCATGACTGGCCTCCTCTATGTTACTGTGATACTAATAATAAATTGTTATAACCACAGAAAGTAAAAATTTTTATGCATCCAAATGACAAGGAAACTTTGACCCCATTTTCAAAAACACCTAAATTGCCTTCAGATTCTGAATGCCATTTACTTCCTCACATACAATGGCACTTTTGAAAATGTTACCTCAGATGTAAATATGGATCAGTAACTGAGCCAAGACTGAGATATTGTGAATAAAGAAGCTCAAAAAGGCAAGAGGAAAATCCAATTTAAATGTATAATACCTGCACACACACACACATGTATACTTAGAACCATACATACACACACATGTCAATTGAATTTAGTCTGCTTAAACAGCATAACATTCTCTTTACCTAGGAAGATTTTGCATTAGCTCAAACATCTTTTCAAGTGGTAAGTAAGCTTATGCTACAAGAAAAACAGTACTTCTGGGCACTAACTGCCTTTGTGAACTTTATGAACTCATAAACTACTTTGCGAGGTGCAAAACTTCAAACCACAGAAGCAACAATGTAATCCCCTCCAAAAAAGTTCTAGAGTGGTTTTTTTGCAAGCCTTTCCACTTCCCCTGCTGTCTGTCTTGCTTTTATTTCCTCTGCTCTGACAGCTACATGTGATATAAATCATATGCTGATAAGTCTCTGTTGAGCAAATTCAAAGCTGTCATAGGGTAAACCAGGCAAGGCATACATATTATTTAAAGTGGTCCAGATGGCTATGGGCGACTTCCTAAATTTCTTCCATAAAATTTAAAACAAGTTTTGAAATGTAAAAACAAGGAAAATTACTCTGTCTTTGCTAGTAGCATGTGAACATTTCTACAATTGGAAAATATTGAGATATGCACTAGAAGACCTTCTCAAATTTGTTTGGTTTTTTCACAATTTTGGTTTCTAATGACAACTTCCTAGATTTAAAAATTGGAATGACCCAAGTTTTTTTCTACATCATATCAAAACTACCAAGTAAATGTTTGATCAGGCAGAAAATATTAACGAACGTCTCAGTGAAAGTGAACAACAAACCAGCCAAGTTTTGCACTGTCAGACTCTGTTAGATTCAGATAGGATCACTCAGGAGTTAGCCAGCTTCTTGCTGACAGAATTTTCCCAGGAATAATATCAGGAAATTTTTTATTCCCACAGCAGTCATAAGGCTCTTTGGAACCCCACATTTCCAGCAGAGTCAAGAACCACGGATAAGCTTAGCCAAGCCATGATGAAGGTGATGATAAGGCCACTGTCATGAGGACAGTTCTGAATTCCTCTTCCAGAAGGTATTTGTCTTAATATTTTCCTGAAATGGAGACTTGGATAAAAACAGACTGGATGAGTCATGATCAAGGTAAGACAGAAATAAAGCTAGTTTACTAGAGACATTTTTAAGGACCTTAGCAGAGAGTAATTTGAGAAATAAGGTTTGCAGCATAATTTATTTTAATTTATAAAGATATTCTTGATTGCTCTCTATTTCTAAAAGGGTTTCCTGCCTTATAGTGTTTTTCCTTCTTAATTTTATGCTCAAGAGAACTATTTCAATAATGTCTTTTAGCTGGGAAGCTGATTCTAGTTACTGGTACCCCTGTGACCTACAAAACAGATCAGTAAAATGCACCTCCATAACTTTATCTCCAAGGAGGAAGTTTGGTCTAGAGGGGACTATCATGGACAATCAGCTTCATCACACAGACCACAGGGACCTCATTAGGCCTGAAAATCCACTTTCAGGAGTTGTTCAAGGACCAAAGCTATTCTTTAAATCTCCCAGTTCTGCTGACTACTGCGTACCCAGGAGGCCACATCCTTCCCTATGGCAGTCCAGTCTGGCTGCACACTTGCCAACAATGTCTGCAGAAACTCAAGGACGACAAACTCTGATTTTCAGACTGCCTTAACTCTTCCTCCTTTCAGATACTTAATGCTGAAATAGCAGGCCATCAAGGAAGATTGCAGGACCCAGCCATACTCATAGGCTTCTGCCCACTGAGCTTCCTTTCAAGCTCCCAGCTACTACGTAGTTCCATATTCTTTTGACATAAACTTGGGGGATGATTTTTTTTTTTTTTTAATAATGAATGCTAGTAGAACAAGACCACAATTGCCTTGCAGCTATACTCTTCCATGATGAATATATCTTTCCATGAATAAGTTATTCCAAATATTTTCTAATAGGGCAAATGTCCACTTCATAAACTGTTTGTACTGCTTGTATTAATAACAAATTATTTTTATACTGGTAGATTGGATTAGGATTAATAGATTATGAAGACCACTCAAATCTGTCATTCCCTAAGGCACTAGCAGAAAATTCAGCTGGGTCCTGGCTGACAAGTATAGAAGGTCATCCAAACTACACTAAGAAACAAAGTGAATATAGGTCATTGCTAGTTAATGGCTCTTTTGAACCAAAATAGAGTTTCACTGTTCATGCATGTTATTTTTATGATGTATTCAGGGACAACAAGGCCTGTCTGCTGTCCTTATTGACTTCAATTTACAATACAGCTATTTCACTGTCCCACTCTGTCTTTAATTCAGTCACAAAAGGCCATGCACTGGAAAGTTATTATTATTTATATACACCATGCCACTGCCTAGGCACGTAATCAAGGATCGATTGTACTATGTAGTGTACAGACATATAACAAAGAAAACAGCCCCTGCCTCAGGCACTCACAGTCTGTGCAGCAAGTACAGCAGGTAAACACCAGTGATAAATAGCACAGGGCTGGATAAGTGAAAAATAAAATGCATAACATTTATCAGAAAACAGATGTCTCGACTTCCTATCCAGGTTTTATACTTGTCCTGTCTTTGGCATCCCACTCTAGCAGTTTGTTTTTTAAGCTCTTTCAGTATGAAGTTTACTACTTTATGCTCATATGCACATAAATTTCATGAATAAAAATATCATAATAATTTTACATTTGCTCAGAAACCATATGTATATTCATTACACAAAAAATTAAAAATTAGTGAGGAAGACTAATGGCAATCACAAAGCTTTGCATGTATAACAGAATGCACATAATTCTGAGTGCATGTAGGTGTTTTTACTGCACACCTCAGTTCATTACATGAGTAGAGCTAATACATATTGATATACTTCAACATCATTATTCTGTTATACATCATTATACTTGTAAGGATAGGAAAGCCACTTGAGAAAAAGCCGGATAAATGGGTTGCGAAAAAAGTACCTTAGACAGCTTTTAGAAGTTAAAATGAGTGACAAAGTCAAAGTCTTGAATCACTGTCCATATATGTAGAAAAATTCACCCTAATTTTCATCATAATTGTTGTTTATGGGGTACATTTCGTCAGCCTAGTTACACTGATTCCAGGGAGAGATGCCATTTCGTAATTGATGGATGACATTAGGCAAACAAGTGCAGTCTGACAGTCAGGTCTTGTAATCACAGAAGACCCAGTAGCAAAGTGAGTCAGAGAAAAATTCAGCTACCATACAGTAAAGTTCTCTGGTATTTAAAACAGATTTGTCTCACTGAATTCATTGAGCTGACCCTTCAAATCAGGCTGTGCACATTTGAGGTGAAAACAAGATCTGTGGTCTCTGCACATGTGATGCTTGGGCTGCTCACCAACATCTTCATGCGATGCAACTGTTACCTTTCTCTCTCCATGCTAGTTTTAGCAAGCAGAAGGTCAACCCCTACTTCACGTATTTGCTTAGTTACTGATATTTAGCCCCTATTTTTACACATGGAAAAATGTACATGAACAGACCCAAAACAGAAATGGAAGCAGAATGAAGGCTTGCTGACACTCCATCTGCTGCTGCACTAAAGACACTTAGGCAGAGATGACATCTGTTTCCAGATGTTGTTTCTTTTGTAGACTGGTCTCTGGTTGGAGCCCACATGTATGGAGAGTAAGCGAGGAATGATTTAGCCTACACTTATCCTACTACATAAAATAAGGCCAGGGCACAGACAGAAGTACAATACAGTACTGTACCAGGATGATTGCATTCTTTTATTATTATCACACCCCTTAACATTGTTTTGGCACATGCCAGATGATGCCTGGATGTGGTTTGTGGGGCAGAACCTGTCAGGAGGTATTTCCATTAGTCAGCCTGAACACTGTGACATTGCCTTCTGAGAGGAGCAGACACAAAATCCAGATCAGTAAATTCTCTTGGTTGAAAATAATTTGTGTTAGGAAAATGTTAGTCACGAGGATCACTTTCAAACTGCACCTACTCTAAGCATTTGCACATGGCCACTACTGGTGGGAGAGTCCTGGAATAGATCTGATTAGGTCACTAAATTGGGTTTTAAGATTTATTGGGTATCTGTACATGTGTTATACACACACAGACATGGATAGACACATATGAACTCCCAAAAATGCAAAGGAACACTTTGAGTAGGTGTTCTAAGATCATAGATTTGGAATGTCAACAACTAATAGTAAAATTTTCTGGAGGTTAAAAATATCCCATCTAGGGTTCAAATTAAAAATTGAAACAGGTCAATGACTACAAACTAATAACCTCAGAAAAATAAGTCCTCATTCCTGATCTTTTATTGGCCAGAAGAAAAGAATAAACCAGTGTTTATTTTATGTCATATTTTATGCCCTTTTTATCCCTGTCCCCCACTGAATAAATGATAGTTAAGCACACTTAAACATAGTATCTGAAAAGAAAATGAGCAATTTTTGCTGGTTAATTTGAAGTACAGCTTTCTGATTAATTTTAATGCAGTTATTCCCTAAGAAACTAGTTTATTAGGAGAGGCTGTAAGTGCTACTCTTCTTCCCTAGATGTTGTCTTTTATACATTTACAGACATTTTCTGTTGCTGTTTTTCAGAAAGGGAATAAAGCACTCTTATCACCAAATCTATGTACTTTGGGATCTGCACCTCAGAGATTTTTCATGAACTTAAAAAAAAAAAAATTAATTTCACAGAGCTAAGCCAGGAAAACAGCTATTACGTTACATTGAAAAAGACATAAATCATTGTTACCTCTCTGCTTACACTGAATATTTTTATGTTTCAAAACACTCTGTGTGTTCCTTTTTGTGGAAGGGGCCTTACAGCTGGAATTCTGAGCCCAGAGTGAGGATATTCAGTGGTAAAATGCTTTATTTTTCTTTTGTAACAAGAAAGCAGCCATTCTGCCTTAGTTAAATCTAAATGTCAGTGATCACAACTGATTTTGCCCAGATTTTCTGTCATCACTGTTAACTGTGAACAGTGGGATCAGTGTTTGGCACCCAAATTAGCAAATATGGCCAGCAACACTTTGCAGAGATGTCAGGAACCCTTCAGGTGACTGTTGTCTCTGTGCTATAACAACTGTAAGAAGGAAAATAAAGCAGCCATGAAAATCACAGATTCCAGTCACAAGTTTCAAGATTTTATCTCCCTATGACTAATTCTAATTTTTTTCTTTTTTTGGTCCTCTCCTCCCCCCTCCCCCCT
>VYXF01008573.1:238655-306883 GCA_013397295.1 Polioptila caerulea
CCCTCCCCCTTAAAAAAAACTAGAGAGATTCTTTGACTGTTCTTCTGAAAACCTGACACTTCTTTGTCTGCTCTTCCAAGGGGAGGGCTCTTTTACACTGTATTCATCTTCAAGCTGGGACTGCCAATTATAGCTCCACCTGGGCTCAGGAATAAAAGATGTCAGACTGCAGTCTTTGTCCTTTTTTGACTGCTTTATACTGCCATTACATTGATTGCTCTTTGTTTCCCTGCAAATGGGGTTTTACAATTGCAGTCCACCTCCTTCCCTCCTTCTACCACACTCCCTACTCCTTGTTACAAGCTCTTTTTCCTTTTCTTTCCTTTTCATTTTTTTTCCACTTCTACTATTAATTTTGGGTAGATGTTGAGTTTTTATAAGAATCACTCACCTAGCTCTGAACCACTTCTTTTAAACCACACTTAGAGACAAGCAAAGGTAAGTCAGCAGAGGAATTAACACAGACATATCTCTATCCACAGATAATTCAGCACCTTATGTCTCATTTTTACCTTGTGATTATGACTGCTTTTCATACAATTTTTCTCTCCAGTTTAGAGACTTGATGTGTATTCTTATGAATTAAAAGTGGATCCCTGCCCTTTTGTGGTTTGTTCACATCTGTTGAGAGAGCAGAGCAGGAAAGCTTTGGCCAACAATGCCAATAGAGCACTATAAAGATTAATAGGGTACCTAAAAAGCAACAAGGACTTTGAGTGATTTCAAGGATTCCAAAGACTCAAGAAATCAATTTCAGTGAAAATGTCCTTGCTAATTTAGTACCTGATAGTATTTGACACCTCTGTGCTCCAGTAAGAACACTGAGCAATATAAGGATTTCTGTGCATGCCTTTTGCAATCAGGATTGTAAATGAAAATTAATGTTAGCTAAATCCATACAGGCAGAAAGATAAAGAATACCCTTCTAATACCTATCTATTCAAAATGAAAGTTAGCTCTATTATTATCTTCACATCTAGCAAAAAGAAATAAATCAGTAAAGGAAAATAAATTATGGACACTGGCTAAGTAAGAGTGGAACATTTTCAAAACTATTAAATCTTGCATATTGAGTCAGAACTGCTGCAGCATTGCCTCAGCACTGAAGAACCATGTGAGACTGCTGGGTGAAAGAGCCTACAACTCCTCCTGACATGAGACAATTTAGATGCTAGTTGACTTGATCTTGTCATTGTTTCATTGCACAATAACAAAAACACCAATTCATGATAGATGCTCAAAATAGGATAAAAGCAATCCATAAAATAAAATCTCTCCTCTGATGAAGTAGTAGGTATTAAAATTCTGTTTATAGTGAAGGTTTTTATATGTCCTAATTACATGCTGGAACTAAATATTGTCAGTTCTGCCATGCTGAAAGAGCCTTAATGATGACATTATAGTTTGAATAGAATTTTTAAGCAGATCTAACGTAAAAAGAGATATAATTAATAAAATTTTAAGTTTCCTTTATCTAGGAATAAAGGCCTGCTATATCTTTCCCTAAGACTATTACAATCTTTTTGATGCAAACAAGGTCTAGATCTATGAACTTCCAAAAATAAAATAAGAAAGTAAATTACAGACATCTTAAAGGGCTGCAGAAGGGACAAAATACCTAATAAGGGACACATTCCTTCTTCCAATCTCTATAAAAGATCTTATAACCTATTATTTTTTCTAGGAAATATATTTCATCAGCACTAGCAAGATCATTATCCACCTCCCATTTCTCGATTTTTGCACATAGAGGAATAACACAAAAGCAAGCAGATGAAGAGGGTTGAAGGGACAGTGATGTGATACACACTACTGGATGTTGGATAACACAAACCAGATCTGTAAATTTTTTTGTCAACCAGTTACAGCCTTCACATTGCATTATTTCATCTGGGGGTGAAAAAAGTATCATACTGGACTTCTCCTTTTTCGATTTCAGCTTAGTTGAGAGAAAAGATAAGTATTTCACAGTGCTTCACAGAAATCTGATACACTTTGAATGGATTGTATACACACAAATTTTGTGTGTATGTACACATGTTCTCCTTACACAAACACACCTCTACACCACAGAATACACATACAAAAGTATATAAAAAGATATACATACAGGCACACGTGACCAGCAGCACACACCAGTTTAAAATATAGCAAACATCACTCTGCAAGGAAAGAGAAAACTGCTGACCCTCAAAGATTTAAAACATTGTGATCCTTAGCTGCATGCCTAAATAAATGTTTTAAGGCTAGTTATGCATTGTCCAAGTTAAAGCTTTTGGTTGTATGTTTGGATTGTACCTACCTTCTGGCTTTCACTGTGTGTCTAGTCTTGTGTCAATACTGCAGGTTAATCACCAAGGCTCATGACAGTGTGAGGACAAGGCAAAGCAGAGAACAACCCCAGCTCCCCTCTCTCGTCACTGCTGGCTCTGCTCTCCACTTGTATGCATTGCCTGGCTTGGCACTAAGGCAAACTGCACCCACATTTAAATAAAATGTGTCTAATGAGAGAGTCTAACAGATCTATTTTATATTTTTTATGTTCACTGGCTTCATCTGCACTGATAAAAGCTCGTGAAAAACTTGTTAAAGGGAAGAGAAAAAGAAAATCAAGGCAGTCAGAATTAATAGCTGCTGTGCTACTATGAATGGTGCCAGAAGTGGCCCTTAAAATACAATTACAAGCTAAAACTCAGAAAGAAAATTTTCAAGCAGAACAACAAAGGTACAGGGAGGTTATTTGTGCTATTCAAATAACCATCACATCAAAATGTTACTGTCAGAAAAGTGGCATTTCCAACAAAAACATCTGCTTCCTATGAGTCATCTGAGTAACATCCGTGGAGCAGACCAAGAAAATGTATCTGAAACAGAGGTGTGGGAGTTAAAATCTCTATGTTCATTATTGAATTTGCCACTGTGTTCATGCAGGACCTTGAATACATTGCTAAATGTTGCTAAGATAGTGTGTCTTCATCAGCTAGATAAACACACAAAAAGGTGGTTAAAATAGAGTTGATCTCACTGAATACATCAGGAACCTGTTCTGGATTAGAAATATCAACCCACCTTCTGCCAGCTAATTTATAGGCATTAATGTTCATGATGTATTTCACAGTTCTTAGATAAATAGGCAGACATGGGAAAGGGCCACTCAAAGACCATGTTTTACTGTGCTTTGTGCTGATGAGTCATTATTTTTCTGGGAAAGAAGGTCATTGCCTCTTGAATCATCAGCAAAATGGCAGTAAATTCTGATTTCAGACTGTGTGCTGTGCCTGGGGGGAGAAAGGAGAGAAAGTAGAGAGCATTTTACAGTTGATTCCTAAGAATTTTTTCCATCAGACTTTTCTCCACATTTTTATTGAGCACAGGCAGGAGGAGAACCTGTTCTGTCTGTGAAAAAGGCCAAAGATATAGCCTTTGTTGCTTGTCACGTAAAATTTATTGGAAGAGATCTTCTAGAGACCATAAACTTCTCTCCAGAAAACCTCAGCTTCAGCACTCCTTTCCAGGTGTCCATGTGGTTTCTGTAGCTTTATGTTAGTCTCTGTTACTGCTGCCCTAGTTTATCTGACATGTGTGAGGCTGGGAAGACCAACTCTCCATGAAGGAACCATACAGGACACTATGGCTCTGTAAATGGGAGAAGCTGTAAAAAGTAATTGAGACTGAGGACTAAGATATTTGACATCACTACACTCTGTAGATAAGCTAGGTATAAAAAAAAGAAGTCACAATCTACTCTAGGTCTTATAACTCGCCTTGAAAAATTGGCCTTTTCTATGATTACATTTCTTTTTATTTTTCCATTTTACTGGAATTTTTGGCTATCAGAGTTTGTTTAAAAAAACTATGAAATGAAAAAGAAAAGTAGTTGCATCAAGTCTGAGCCCTTACTTGTTAAAAAAAGGTACATTTTGATTTATATTATGTTATTATTCAATAATCTTCAAAATTATTGCATTTTAAAGTTCCCTGCATCAAACTATCAAGTATCAAGAGCTGTAGCTATCTATAGGTTGAAGTAAGTTCAGAAACCTGCATTTCTTCCATTTGGAAATCCTCTTGAAACAAAATATGCATGTGTCATTGGTTGCAACAAAGTCACTTCCTTGTCAATGTCTTGGAGATCAATAGTGCCCATACCTTTTTATTTTTTTCACTGTTACAAAAAAAACAAACAAACAAAAAAAAAACCAAACCCAAAAACCCACAAAAAAACAAAAAACTTACTCCTCTGTTTCAGGTTCCCTAAACTAAATTCTTCACATAACCAAAGCAGGAATTAGGCACTTCAAAAACCTGATAGATTTGTCTGAAGAAAGAATTGTCATTGGCCCTCCTTAATGCTTAGTTGTCATTAGTTCTTACAGTTTGTTTCTGGGCTTCGAGCCCTAGCAGTCAAACTGGTCTTTTAAGTCCAGTAGACTCACAACGCTGAACCAGAATTTGACCTAATGATTCTCCCCTCAAGTATTTGCTAAGCAGTGGCTAAGTTTAATACAGTCTTCTCTTTTCTGTGTATTTTTGCAGGCAGATGCCTCTGGAGTTAGACCAACACAGTCATCCAGAAAACAAAATAATGTCTGGCCAGCATAAGCTATTAGACAGCAGCTCCCAATTTATTACAAAGGGCAGTTACATAAATAAAAAAGTTTAAGGTTTTTTTGTTTGTTTTTTTTTTAGAGGGTAGGTTACTAATTTCACTTCACCCCCTGCTTAGCAACTGTGAAAACAAAATATGTCATATAATGGCATACTTAGCCTCAGCATTGCCAAATTGTAAACTGAATATAAGTGGCACATTCATCATGTTTTTGAAAGCACTCACAGCTCTCCCTTACCCTATGTTTTCCCACCTAGCAGCACTCCTCAGGGCAGAGGCCAGACCACTGTGAAAGATAAGAGTGGGAAACAAAGCCTGTGGAGATGGAGCCCTGAGGAAGAGAGATCAGACTGCATAGCACAGCCACAAAGGCAACGTTGGGATGGGAAGGTGGAATCACATGTCAAGCCCATAGCTTTTTATCCACTCTTGTATGAATCAGAATAGTGCTGAAAATTCTGCCTGATTTGTGTTCTCTTTGCCTGTAAACTCTGGAATTTACATGCAAATTGTGTTCTGTTCTTAGCTAAGGTTTTTAGCAACAAGTCAAAACTTTATACCATTTGCACAAGAAGTCTGCTAGATTAAAAGGAAAACTTTTTCAAAACTCAATCCAAAATATCTAAACGAATAGATTTACACAAAAGCTGTCTGTTTTTCCTGTGCTGGTAAAGTTCAGACACACCAATTAAAAGAATTTTGTTATGGAGGTGCTTTCCAATTATTTATCTTGCTACGATTCTGGAGTAAGAATTAGCTTAATTCCTGTTCAGTATTGTCATTTCAAACCATTTATTGTAAAGCGGGATTGGGGAACTACTGACCAGAGCTCGATTAAACCAATAACACTCTTGGCTGACAATCAGATGGAAAATGCAAACCAGAGAGGAGGTAAAATTTTGCTTTCTAGGAAGAAAGTAAGTTCCACCAAGTTTCTTGTATCATCACCAGATGTTGGACACCACCAAAAAGGGACAAGAGAGCAGCACTTCAACACCTGGCTGCAAGTCAGTGCCAGGTCAGGTCAGTGTGCTCATGAAAGAAGCAGACCAACTATTGCACATCTGCCTGACAAAAAGGTGTCTTCAACATCAACACCATCATTGTCTACTTCAAATCCAACACCAGAAGGGTTCATTATAGCTTTTTAAGAATTTGGGAGAGTAGTATAAAGACTGATAGAGAAGAAATGTACATCTGTTTTAAATGAACAAGGAAAAGTCTCAGTTTTTTGGAATGGGAAGGTGGGGGGAACATGGAAGAAAGGCATGTAAAGGATAAAATGAGAGTATGGAGGGCCATTTTGGGGCTTGCACTTTACCCTGGAAGTTTGGAGAGAACCACATCTTGTGCAGTCTTGTCCACACTGCCTGTTGGGAATGACATAGCCATGGCCTGAACCATGTTTGATTGTTCTGCTGGAAAGTGCTGACTAGCAGGGAACATGACAACTATTAGGAATCCAGACAATTAGTAATCTGCGCTTGAGTTCATTCTCTGGTTTGGTTTTGCATAGCATTATGATTTATAATTTATAATGTTACAAAAGGTAGAGCCCAGAGTAATGCTCGTTACTCCTAGAGATCTCCCTTCCAAATTTAAAAGTGCACAGTGTACGTGAGACATTGATACTGTGCTTTGTTTCTTTCATAGTCTGGCAATGCTGTAACTGTAATATTAAATATTATTAGATGTGGTAGTAAGTCAAGAAAACCTTGAAGTAATACAGTACTCCTAAGAAATTGTATGAATTTTATATTCTCAAACATTTTTTTCCTGTGTAGAGAAAGGTTTCTATTCATTTAAGTGTAAGGTTTCTCTGAGTAAAAATTCCGTTCAAATCAAGGCTTGATGCTGACCCACTGCAAATCTGACAAAATTTAAGGGAATGAGGAGCTAGCACTAATGCAAAACTTGAATGGGCACAACATACTCCCAAAGCCAGGCAGCAGGATATGATCTGCAGGCATGATGGAAAGAATCTCACTTCTTACTCATCTCAAATGATCTCAGCTAAGATTTCCAAAATTGTATGTGTGAACATGCATGTATCTGCGTACATGTGCATGTGAGCCTGTTTATTTATTTTCAAATAATCTGTCAGAATCAGATGTTGCAAAAATTATTTTAAATTATTTTTCTCTACAAAAGAGATGAAAAATGTTCATGGCTGTCCTTTTCTTGGACATCTTTCAAGATGCTACCCCTAAAACACTTTCCTTTTATGAACTGAAACTAAAGTGGGTCATTTGGCTTGTAAGAGACATCATTATATTGAGCTGTGTGCTAATTAGTTCACTTTCACTGATTATCGTTAATACCTGTGGCTGTATGATTCACATAGACCAATAATATGCACATAAAACCAAGAGAATGCAGATAAAAAACTTAGAGTGACTTAAAAAAGATTAAACACAAGCTGCAAATACGGAAACATAAGAGACCTGAAATGAAAAACCGACATATTAAACATCAAATTTAAATCTGCTTTACGGAGGGATTAAATGCTCACTGTGGACTGTGAGAGAATCCATTTCTAATGGTGAATTTGTATCAGTCCACAGGGAACCCTATCAAGGCACAGCTGACTAATGACTATCATTTTCACTTGATTTCATTAGTATTTAAGTTATAGCGTGAAGTACATTCCCTTCGGTGCCCTGAAAGTTAGTGATTTACATACATTTGCTCTGAAGCTTTTGCTTTGACTGATATAAAAATGATTTGCTAGCAGAGAGTATATTCTTTCTCATTCCTACCCAAGTCCACTCATTCAAAAACAAATGTTAACTTTTCAAATGGTTAGTCACAACACATTTCAGAGGCATGTTATAATAAAAATAAAATAATGCTGCCAGCCTGAAATCATTCTGTCTTTCTGGATATGATGTAAAACTCTTTGTTAGTCAGCCTACAGTTGTTTGTTACCAGGTTCTTCTGTATAGTGTGTGCATGCAGTATGTGTTTTTCCTCTAGAGCGTCCAAATCCACAGTTAGAGCAAAATATCATAGACAAGCTTCAATTTATAGAAAACTGATCATATATGTCTTTGTGACAACGCCTGTAAAAGAAATTCTGAATACTTGGTCAAGATGGGTAGCTCTTTGAAAAAAGATAGAAGAAAATGCTGAAAGTAAATGACTGCCTGAGTGTCCCTTGCTGACACCTTACTCCTGGATTCCTCATCCAATTAAAATTAAAACCATTCATCCTCACCTCGTTTTTCTCACCTATTCTCTCGCTTCTCATTACTCAGACAATAAAACCTACCAAACTAGCTGCCCCTCATACATTTTTTCAGACTTTTCCACCTTTTTAGCTTTGCTCATATCCCTCTCTTTTTCCTACTGCTCTTCATCTCCAGCTGCATTTTCAACTTCCTTCCACAAAATGACAAATAAAACAGGTACAAGCAGCACTACTACAGTATTTTGCAGATAGAGCCATTCACACTGACTTTCTTCAGAATATCTTTTGCTTCTGAGCCTTTCTGTCCAAACCATGAACAAATGCAGCACCCAGTCACAGTTAAGTAAATAATATTCTCTATTATTCTTAATAGCAAAGCCCAAACCCACTCTATATATGACACTAGCCTAATTATATGTTGTTTCATTTTTTAAAATTTCATTTAATGAGGGCACAGGAAAGCTTAAAATATTATGCTTAAATAAGGAGACATATCTGTAAAACATCAGTTCTATATGCATAAAAAGTCCAGGAAACCCTGAGCCTATAGTTAAGTTCAGAGGCACAAAGGGATTAAATCAAAATACAGTTAAGAAAGGAGGCTTAAAAGTGTGTGGTAGGAGGTTCAGCAAATGAACAGAAACAGCAAACAAAGGTTGTGTGGAGAGTGAGCCAGGGGGTAACACTGTTTTTGCCATGGATAATCACTTGTACATCCTGGCCACACAGGAAAGGTCCATGCAAAAGTCTTCTGATTTGTGTTAGTACCATCAATTACGAGTGTCAGCCAGACACCCCCATCAAAACTGGAATGCTGTAAACAGACACTGAGGTGAGCCCATGTGTCAGACAACTGACAGGTTAAATAGACAGGGTGGAAAAGGGAAACAGAGGAAGGATTGCTATTCCTGTGTTGTACCTGGCCTGATAAAATATTGTAATTTCAATCACTGAAATGTAAGACAGAAACAAGCTGCAAACCCACATCTGCTTCATATCCTTTAGTCCCAGCTCACCAGATTTTTCCATCTTCTGCTTTGATTTCCTCCTGTATTTTGATTTTATGGGTTTTTTTTGAAGAGTGTAATTACTCCAGGTTCAATTATTCCAGTAACGGAGCATGCATGAGTCAAAAGTACGGTGGATGAGAATCTTCCTTGATTTTTTTGGGATGAATGCATCAAGTTGAACTGGTCCTTTTTTCCAGATCAGCTACTGCTTCTCTCCACTCTAAATAACACTCCTCTGCTTCAGTGCTCTTGACAGAATATTGCTGCTTCAGCAAAATATTTGAAGGTGAAAAAGTTTGTTCCAAGAATGTGGTGTGTATGATCATGTAGCCTCAAAGTGGAGATGTAATGTTGAACTGGGGAGCTCTTGTGGCTGTTCTTTTCTCCCTACCAATAGAGTTAGGGTCTCCTGTTAAGCCCTCTAAGCTTATAGAAACCATGATGCAGGTTTCTTTTTGGTTTATGAAGGGGATGGATCACAGGAAAATAATCAAAAGAGGTTTTCAACACTTGAAAGGCAAAAAGTTAGTGAAAACTTTCTGTATATAGTTAGCACACACTCCAGGGAAGTTATGCTAGACCTCACAAAGTCCATGAAGAGAGCATCGTTTTGCCCACTTGATACTGGCTTCTGAGAACACTGGAAGTCCAGTAGTTCCTTGTTTTCTTAAACACTCAAATCTCAACATACTACTTCATTAAATCTTTTATTTCTAAATCCCAGTACAGGCAAGACTTTATTGTGCTACAGAGTTCATCTGCGACAGTAGTTCTGTCTGTCCAGGTTTCTATCTGCTAGGAAATGCCCTTTATCAAGTGACTCTGCTTTCAAACACTGCATTTCCCTTTGAATTATTTGCAATACCACTGAATGGTCTGCAGTTTGTTCTCCAACCTACCAATTCAGTTTCAAAACTGTAGTGCAATATTTTAGATTAAAAAGGAAGTTCCTGAAAATTAATACTGCCAACATGTCATGCATGGTAAATCCTTCTGTAAATTCTGACCTAAAAAAAAATTTTATTAATTAAGCACAAAGAAATTTACTATTTTTTTGCCTACTGTTATTCTGCCAACCCTTACAAATAGATTTAAATGAACTTAAATCAAAGGAATATGGGAAAAAATAATGGTTTTAGTGACTCTGTTTGCAGAAAGAAAGCTGTTGAACGCTCTTTGCATTTCAACTTCATCTATTGATAAGATAATTTGTGAGCAAGATATAAACTATCCTTGAGGGTAAAAACGTTGGTAGGGTGGAATACTGGCAGGATTTATGAAAATGTAGCTGAAGGTTAACTGAAAGTACTTATCTTACTTCAATATCCATGATTAGCTGAAACTTTTACATCTCCATTACATTTAAGAATTTCACTTTCTACCTGTGTGAAAGATCAGATTCAGGTAGAAACCTGAAATAGAAAATATTTTCCCCATTATCTGAAAATCAGAACATTATTGAAAGTGGCAATGGGTAAGAATAAGCACTGCCTGAAAGTGCCACTAGGGAGGATGATAAACTAGCAAACAGAAAGGCTTTTTACATCTTAGGAGTCAAAACAGAGATTGAGCTTTTTCAGTGCCTAGTTTTGTTTAGTTTGTTTTGTTTTTCTGTGCAGAATCACAGGAAGAATTTCATTCATTTATAAAGGATGTTGAACAACACAGCATGCCGTAAATGGTTGAAAATACTACCTATTTATTTAAACTGTGATTAACACTCTGCAAAACCCAGGCTATCCAAATCCTGATGGTTTATTGAAACTCATGTAATTTTCTTATTGTATTTACAATAAACCAGACTAAAATACAGTAAAGTATTTAATCATTCTTACCCATATCTCATCAAGTCTATGGTTCTTTGTAAGGTGATGCTGTAGCAAAAAAACGTGTAGCTCGTCTATGCCAGGCTCAGAGAGGAAAATATTCCTGGCTGAGAAAGTTTAGAAAATTTAGCAGAATTTTTAAGTCTTGTTTCTTCATGAGATCTGGAGTTGTCTTTGAGTGGACCTTCCTGAAAACAGGTCTATCTTTTGAATATTCTGCAGTTCCCCACTGATTAGGAACTTTATATTTTTTTGGTTCTTGAACTCAGCCAGCCTATTGTAGGGTAGCTTAGAGGCAATTATTGGGTGAGAGTACACTACTATCAGTAGGAAAGTGACATACAATTATTTTGATCTTTGGGCACCCATGGACACCATTCCTGTCAATTTAAAACAGTAGTCTCAATGGTATTTGAAAACCATGGCAGACTTAACCTTAACTTAGATAACAGGATAAACTAATTCCTGAAAGAGTAGTATCACCTCCTTAGAGATAGACATTTCCTATTCTCAGAAAAACACACTTTCAAACATTTTGGTGTGTTGCCACTGACAGTGCTCATGTGAATGACATCCATGGAACCTTTGGCTGCTATGACAATGGCATGAAGTATACAAAATCAAGTAGTGCTTTATTCTACCAGGCAGTAATAAGCATGTAATTATATTGTAATTAAAAAGCAATTATTTACTGGCAACTATTGAAGACATCTTTAATGGTAATTCTGAGTGTGACTACCATGTAATTTGAAGAGAGAAATAAGTGTGCAATTACCCTGTTAGTAACACAGTAATTACCAAATACATCCATGCATCTTTCTGTTTTCTGACACGGAATTACTGACACCTGCAAAGTATAAATTACATGGCAACTACATATGCAGCTGCCAGGTGATGTACAGTGGAATGAAATGATGGCAGATATAATTTCAGAATTAGGGTTTGACTCATTTATGTAAAACTAGTGTAACAGATTACAAAATAGTGATCAAATGTGAAATAAGACCAAACAATTGGAATCCGTAGAGCTTGAGAGAGTTATAAATATGCTGCAAATCAACCCCAAATCTGTGTGTAGAATAATGGGCACAATAAAGTATACTGTCACAAGTCTGGAATTAGTAGCTTATCCCTTTCACATGAACTGATTCTACCCTATTCAAAAGAGAGAATTTCTGTTGTTCCTATCACAGATGAGCAACAGAGTCTTCCTGTATTTGGAGCCTTATGTCAGCTTCTTACCCCCCTCTTATGTCATTTTTCTAGTGACACTTCCAAATAATGGGTTTGACAGGAAGTGGGCCCTGAGCAGAGAAACTTACCAAGTGAGTGGGAAAGCATAAGCAAAAAACCCCAAGGCAAGATTTGTCATTAACATTTCATAGAAAACACTAAATACATTATTTTGAAGGAAACTATGTGTCATTTTGTGACTGGTGTAGGCTACATTCATTCTTGTGACATGGACCCCCATTCTAACAAAGCCCTTGTTTATTCCACATAAATACAGCCTTAGTCGTAGACATGAGACTTGAAAATAGATTGACTACTTAGGTGTTCAAAGCTAAAGACACATTTATCTCCCCTAGCACACACACCATCTCAGTCTTTAAACCTGTGCATCTAAATCACACCCTGAACACCAAAAGATTCCTTCCTGTCAAATAGTACACTAAAGCACAAGCAGAGCTTGATTTTAAAAAGTCTTGGCAACTAGAAATTAGTCCAAGCCCTGAGTGGTCAGAATGTTTGAATATCAGTCCAGTTTTATACAACAGCCTATACTGAAGGCCTGTGTTCGAGGTTTATTTATAAGTAATTTATCTAAAATGAAAATGGTCTTTGTTTTCCGTAAAGAAAGAATTAAAGGAATAGAGAAACACAGGACTGCAAAACCCGTCTGAATCACAAATTCTAAACCCCAGAGAAAAAAGAAATTTATTACAACTAATCCAGCGTGATGCAAGACAACACACTGCCATGCTGGAAAAATTTCTCTCTAGCTATACTCCCCTTTCTTGGCCTGGGAAACGAAAGTTCAGCAACAAAACTAAGTATGGCTATTATTTACTTAGCTCTCAGATTTCATTTATTACTATCATATTACTTAGACTTTGTCATCTTATTTTATATGCTTGCTGATTTTCTTCAGCAGTGCCAGAATACAGCCACTTAATATTTACAGCAATTCATTTGATGTTCTGTCATCCATCAAGATTTACAGCAATACTGCCCCAAGATGCCTGAATCCCATATAACAAAAGCTGTTGATTACAAAATAGGATGATGAAAGGGGGGCTGGGGTTCTTTCTAGAAGGTTGTGGAGGAAAATGTGAGTCATCTTAAAGCACTTATTTTGGAGAGAAGCATCCCTTCCTTTCACATCCCTGATAATTTAGAATAATATAGATAATTAAAGTTTTCTCCAACAGCTATTCTGTGGGAATGCTGTAATCCTTCTTTGTCCACTCTGGATGTTTCAAGGTGATTAACTGTTAATTGACAAATGTCAATATACCCTTGAGCATATTTTGCTGAAAACATACAACCAATGATGGCCATTAATTTTTTTCTCCTTGTTTGCAAAATCTCACTGAGAGGCATTCATGTCTAATAATTTACCCAAAGGTTTCCAGGGAACAATAGCTTGCATTCTAGATGCTGGCACTCTATTAAAACCTTGAATTAGGTATACAGAAGGGTGAGTGTTTTGTCTGAAAGGCTGGATTCCACTAAGACAGTGCGTACACATAAATAGATGACTATTCATTTGTTCAGTTAGACATGTGCCTAAATGTGATGGAACTGAGACTAGAGAGTGATCTTGTCACAAACATCCTGCGTCTGCTGCTGATGTAAATCAAAATAACCCCCAAAAAAAGCAGAAACAAAAACTAGAGAAAAAAAACTCTAACAAAAAAACCAACAGTCTTGCTTATTGAACTGATTTCCTGCCGTTTGTTACCAAAACAGCTAGAAAGACTATTAAGCCGTGGCATGGGCTTTTAGTGACAGTATAGCTATTGCCCAGTTCCTGTTGCTTTGTTGTATCATTGTTACAGTCCAGTGGTTGTATTTCAGCTGCTGTGCTTCTGGAGTTGGTGTGCAGGGTGCTGCTTCTGTAAACATCTACAAAAATGAAAAACTCTTTTGCCACTAATGGACATTGCTGTAGCAGTGTAAATGGAGAGGTCAAAGGCTGTGAACATGAAAACATGGTAGTACAAAAAAAAAAAAAAAAAGAAAGTAGAATAATATCCTTTTTATTTCTATGTGGGGGGTTTTTTGGGGTTTTTTTTTGTTTTTTTTAATTAGTCAAAACAGCCGTGAATACACATAATTAGGTTTGTATGCAGGGTATGTTTAGCATTTGTGGTTATTTGGACTGACAGTGTCTGTATGGTTTCTTTAGGTTGTTGAATAAAGGTCAAAATACATTATTGTGCTCCCAGTACTAGAAGTTTCCTCCCAGAACTGTGCTGAGGAAACTCACTCTTCTGTTGTCTGCTTTTTCGCCTGTTACAGAGATAAACAGAAACCTTCATTCTCTGGAGCTGTCATTCTCATATCTTTCATGTGTGCTAAACTCACTCGAAAAAATATTTCAGAGGAAAACAATAGAAGTGCTCCATAACTCATACAGAGTAATTGGTGTCCTGATGAAATCTGGGGCCTAATCTTGAATTCCTAGCACATTTTATGCTTACCAGGACATCTCACAAGGAATGTGGCACAACTGTTTGTTGCTGATATAACATTCAATTCAGATGTACAATCTTCTTACTGTTTACTTCCAAAACGTTTATAGATATGTTTAAACATATATATATGTAGGAAAATTTCAGCCTAGACAAGTAATGAATAAAGAGTTTCTGAATCTTTTGAGGGTTTGTCCACTCTTTTTATAGACTTGATATTTTGTATTTTAAGTAACAAGACCTACAAAACCTTAAATGGCATTATTTCATCGTAAAATAGTCTATCTCTTTTATTAGGTATAGATAAACAAACAACTTTATTTTAATATTTGTTTTATTATATTAAGAGTTTGAAAACTCTTAAAAAACATTATGGACATCTACCATATGGGCTTTTGGTATGCCCCCTACATGAAGCAAAAAAATCAACCCTTTTTTGGCTGCAAACTGCACCCTACTGTGTTACCAAGAGGCACAGCAGAAATTTCAGAGGTGGTCCAAACTTTGAGAGTGCTAGGAAAATTATTCCTGTAGGATATATCTGTATAATCTTCACCATGAAAATAACCAAAAGGTACCAAGTTTAGGAAAGTTGCATTTGTTTATCTTGGAATCCAGAAATCATCCCAATGTCGTGATTTTTGGATACACGTTCCTTCTATTTTTGTGGCAGCCAGAAGGTGGATGAAGAGAGTGTGAAGTGGGATTGGAAGGTGCCTGTGGTACAGAGGGAATTCTGCATCCATAATATAGAGGTGACAGAAGACTGGAGCACAGCAATCTTCCACTTGAGTTGTATATGTTCTGCTTGGTGGCCTTCCTGCAGGGAACTCACCTTGTGTCCAAATACTAGATTTTGTAACTGGCAGAAAAATGAAAAAGAAAAATGGCTGTTTCAGAGTTCTCATCTTCTCTGGTAGAAACAAGTATTTATTCACATTATCTGAAAAAATCTCTGTGGGTGGAGAAGGGAAAAACAACAACCAAAACACAGGTCCTTTTCCATTCCTCAATCAGCCCAAAATTTACTGCAAGATTCATCAGGTCTAACCCAAGCTTCTCCTTTAGTGCCTGCAGTCTTATGCTTCTGGGATCAACTTTGTTGGCAAGCCCAGTCACTGATCCAACCTGTGTCTTCTCAAAAATGATGTTT
Source organism: Polioptila caerulea (assembly GCA_013397295.1). NCBI lineage: Eukaryota > Metazoa > Chordata > Aves > Passeriformes > Certhiidae > Polioptila > Polioptila caerulea. Next base: position 254,142 of record VYXF01008573.1, read on the forward strand.
TTCTTCTAAACATTCCATCAGTTCTGGAAGTCAAACTTTGTTGTTCCCAAGACTGTTGCTCCTCAGGCAGGAAGTTATACCATAAGGAAGTCCACATAGACTAAAGGAAGTTTGGAGGGAGATGGGGTGTGGGGGTTCCAGAGCACTAAATAGCTCCAGGGAAATGGCTATAACGAGAACAAAAGACCATTGTTCTTAGGATCAGACGTCCATCATTGAACTTCAAAGAAATAAAATTATTCTTCATAATAAAAATAAATAATTATTATGTGTAGATGTTGCTGTTTTTATTATTATCTTTATTATAATTATAAATAGGTTAATCAGATCTGCTAAAATAAGAGCAGGCCTGAATTCCCACTGAGCCTTTTTTGAAGTTTTTAAAAAGTCAACATTTTCATTCACACTTTTTTCCTCCATTCTTCCTACATACCAGTGAGGAATTGTCTGTTATACTACCAAACATTAGTATTGCTGGAACACAGAGAAAACACCTGTGTCCTTACACTTCCTAAAAGAAAGTTAAGCTATATCTCATGTTACATTACTCAACTGTGTATTTTGCCGAGTGTTTGTGTATAAATTTAACCACAAATGAGAAGCTTGTGACCATATCTTTGTCTGAAATGTGTCCACATATAGTTCACTGTACTTTTTAAAATCTGTATGTGTCATTTCATTATTTCTAGCCCATTCAGACTCAATTTCTTATCCTTTCCATTATCTCCCTGGAAAAAATGGATGAAATTGGGTCACTATTGTGCTCATGTCATCCCCTGGGCTGCTGGACACCTGGGTTTTTAGGACACTGTAATATGATAAATTTAGCAAACTTTTATTGCTTTTTATGTCCAAATTCAATATCTTCAAGATATTTCCCAAAATAACATCCACACTAGGGTGAAGTGAGAGGTATTTAGAGCTCTTTTTCAGCTGATACTTCCCAGCTGCCTCTGTGGAACAGCAATTTGATGCCTTCCAACAGCTCAAAGAGAGCTACAGGGTCACATCTAAGCCCACTACAGACACAATAATATTCCTCCTTGTCTCTACATTTGAACAAAACTGGTGCAATCATAAATCTCACATAACTCAACAATTTCATATCCCATTGCATTGTAATAGGAGGGAAGAGTTTGGTAGGATTTGGTTTGGTTTATTTCCTTTTTAGCTTGTTTTTAAGTGCAATGAGGTGCTTACAGTGAACTGGCTTTAGGAAGTTTACCTCCTCAGTAGGTAAACTAGTGGTGTCATGGCAGGGTTTTAATTTTACCAACATGCAAAGAAAATTCATGCATCCTTCAACATTTTTCAAAAAAAATTTCAGGGTTAATTAAACCTTCTTTACTTTTATTTGGAAATATTTTAAATAAAATTCAATCTATTCCTAATATTAATCAAATTCATCGAACTTTCAGTGACTTTTAAACTAAAGAATGTTATTATACTACAAAACAAAACAAATTAAGTTTAATGAAGTCTTTGCTTCACGGACATTTGGATTTGCACAAACCCATGTGGGGCCCTGGTTTGCTGGAGTTTACATTTATATACATAAGTACTTGAAATAAGAGAGACAAGACAACTCACAGATGTGTTTTCTTTTGTTTGTGCACTTACATATAGCATGCTCTTGTTTTAAAGGTTTATAACTGGTTGAAGGTGGTGTATTTCATTTACAGCTAGAGCACCTGAATAAGTGACATTCAGAAATGTAACCTCCCTTCCAGCCACAATCCCATTTCATTTCAGGTTAAATTATATCAATGCTTCAGTTCTGGAAACACTTAAATCAAAAAAAGTAGGAACAGTGGGCATTAATTTACTTTATAATGTTTGCTCAGTGATACAGGCACTTCTACATAAACCAATATATATTATTTGAATAACTTATAACAGATGGTTTGCATATCTCTGAAATAAAAAAACAATAAGGATGAGCCTGCAAACTCAAACATTATGAGCAGATTTGCTGAAAAGGAAACTCATGTGATCCTCAAGACCCAAGCTTTCAGAGAGCTTGAAAACCTGCAATCAGGAGGCCACAGTATACACAGGCCTGTCATGGCCTATCTACTACAGAGACAAAATGGCCTCTGTTGCAATTAGGGAAACACAACACTCAGGCTTGACCTGGCACTGGTGACCTCTGGCATTGTCACCACCACCACACGGTGCCTAGATGATGTTAATGGGGGCAGACAATGCGCATCCAAAGCCCCAGCAGTTAACTGGCAGCACACAGCAAACACCCAGGCCACCATCAGCTCTACACCAACACTTCCACCCCCTCATTCCAACTGGTTCAGCTCCACTGATAATAACTACAACAGGAAGTACTTGGGAAAAAAAACGCACACTGCTATAGGAGCTCAAAATAGAAATTGCTCTCCTCTCAACCATGTGGTTAATGTCTAAAATTAGAATGCAAAAACTATGCTACCAAGCACAGAATGACTTAAAAGGCCCCTGCACAAAAGAGAGTGAGATCCCTGTCATTATTTAAATATGGCTCCAAATTGATGAGTAGATTTCATGTGGGTTTTTTGCTCTGGGTAATAATATAGTGAGAGGTAGCCAGTGAATCAGACTCTGATATTACCAATTGCTATGGTCACTTACAGCCAAGCTTGCAATCACTAAAGGCTAAAAGATACATGGTTTAAGTGTGAATGGAACATTGGTAGAGCATAAATGACACATTTTATTAACAGATTATACAAAATAAAGCAGTGTATTGACATGAACACACACAAGATTAGGCAAGAAGGACTAATATATGCCTTATCTGAGAGTGGTAGGGTGTTAGTGAAATTTGAAAAGAAAAACTTGTGCCGTGACAGATAATGTCTAAATATTAGGGAAAATTAAGAAGCTGTTAATTCATTTAATGATATATTCACCATATAAGTTTTGAAAAAGTACTTTTCCTTTTATCTTTTTTTTAGACACTTGGTAGAATAAAAGCTTCTTGGCTGTAACTGAAACATCTGAAAGCTGATTGCTTTGGGAAAACAATGAGATTTGTAGTTTTATCAGTCAGGATAGAAGCAATGGAGAAAGAGAACAGGTATTTTTCAAGGAGAAAACAGTGTTAATACAAGTTGCATAGGAAGAATCTGCATCTTATCAAGTAATAGAAACACATACCTCCATATAAACCTTGGCAATATAGTTTAATTTCATGACAGCATTCTTTTGCTGCAATAGCTTATCAGCCTCCAGCTGCTCTTCTGGGATATTGAGATTTTAGCTGTGGTAAGAATAGCAAGACACACAAAAAAACATCAAAGAAGAACAGTTAAATGTCTGTCAAAGCAGGTCACAGAGATGCATCTGTCCTCTTTAAGGTAGGACTGGAAATAAGGAAGTGTGGGAAGTAAGTTCAAATTGGAAAGTTAGAAAGCTAACATTGATGTAGTCACCATAGGGATTCCTAAGATTTTCTAGGCTCTTGTAATGCAGTGGTCCAGTGCAATGTAAGGCCTGAAAAATAGAGGAAGTAATCCTGCAATGTCCTGACCACCATTTATTGTTTATAATGAAAAAAGGAAAGAGAGAAGTACGATGAGGTATTTTCCTCATTGTGGAAAACATTGTTGCTCAACAAACCACTTATGAAACTTTTCAAGCCCACTACTTAAACCTGATGACCCTGGATCTCCTAGGACAATGATGAAATGCCCCAAATCCAATGACTGTTGGTTTCTTCCCAAATAAGATGTAAGGGTTACATTTCTTCCAGCCTGGCTTCCACTTGAAATCTTAATTTTCACAACCCTTACCCTGTATTGATCACTCATGCCTTTACAGTTCAATTAAAGTACTGTATGGCCATTGTTCTCAAAGAATAGTGTCCTCAACTGCTATCCACATGCTTTTAATCACAGGAACAACATTCATCAATGATACTTTGAAATTGCTAATTTTTTTTTTTTCAGTTCTTGTCATCAGTAAGATAAATGAAGCCTCTCTAGTCTTCAGCCTTCCTTCAATTGATAACAGGCTACTTAAAAAGAAAATATTGTGCGTAAAGTCTTCTGATTCAGATTAAAGAAACACTTAATAGCTTGCCTTGCCTATAGCAAACACCTCTGGAGGAAAGGAAAAAAGGAGTGCAACAAGACAAAAACTAGTTTTTTATTGGTTTTTAAGCTGCTGAATGTAACAAGGCACTGTAGCACTTTCATCAGTCATCAACATCTTGGCTCTGGGGTAACAGACCTTTGATAAAGAGGGAATTCTCCCCAGCCAAATAATATCAGCAATAATACACAGGGAAGTTCACTTCAAAGATAACCTGCTGGTGCTGAATTTTAAGGAAATTTTCTTCTAACTTGTCACTGTTTCACAGAGCTTTTACTCATCATGGTAGAGGGGTTGATAGATAATCCACCACTGGCTTCACAATAGCTCATGGGCCATGTTTGGTGGGAAAAAGCATTTCAGAAACATATGATAAGATACTAGTAGGGTCTCAGTTACATTCTGCTGGCATCTCAGTCCCCTGTACTATGACATCTACACTTGTGAAAGACAGTGGGATAAATCTCAACTATTCTCTTTTGCTAATGGGAAGATATAGTGATAGGCTGTCTTTCCTAAAGCTTTCCTAAAGCTATAGAGCTAGGTGTAGGATTAATTCACTTTAGGATTACAGTTCTATATTTCCCTGAATATATACAGAAGGGTAATATATGTATAGAAAGTTTGCATAATTAACTTAGATTAATATAGTTTAAACAAAAGCCACAACAACAGTAACTTCTCACAGATTAATGATACAAAATACAATGCTCCAATTCATAGATCAGCTCTAATCCACATCAGTAATATCCAAAAGCCATCACCAATTGATGGCTCTTTATGATGTTTCTCTGACAGCTATATCCCCAGGACAGGCTGAACATCACTGTTTCCATCTGGTTGAAGCAACACTGGATGAACAAACACTAATTTAGTTCTCACACACACTGACACTAGCACGAACTAGGATGAAAACTACATTTTAAAAATTTAGCAAATCAAAGGCAAGATCAAAAATACATTGCTAGCCTCCAGGGCTACCGCCAGAAGTACTCATTAATTCTGTGTGTTTCCAGAATTAGGCTTCTGTGGGACTCCCTGCTTATACCTAGCAGAAAAGGAGGTATGTAGCCCAAATCAATGGTGCAACTTATATGCTTCATTCTTCTTGTATTCAACAAACCACTGATTCAGACTCATGGCTTAAGAATTCATATTAGTTCATCTTTTCGGAAATCCTTCTAATTAAGACCTTCTTTTTTAAATCCAGTCCTCTTTATTAAGAGACATTCTGTATTGAAAAGTACCTCTATTTATCCTTTTTTCTGTAAATAGATATGATGACTCACCATCCTAATTTAACAGGAATCTATTGTAAAATTACCCTTGTCAAACATTCTTTCACTTGACCCATCACCCAAAGAACAAAAAAACCAAAAAAAACAAAAAAACCAACAAAAAACTTCCAAGAGGGAAATATCGATTCCCTCTTCTTGAAGTTGCCCAAGGGCTCACAGCTTAGGCCAAAGTTCATGGTATTTATGGGTGCATACTAAGCCCTGTTCTCTAAATGGATCCCCATTTCAACCAGTTCCAAACTGTGGGCTGAGACACCAAGGCAAGTAGCAGCTCCTGAGTTCTCTCTGGATATGCATACATACAGTCCAGCTTATAAATAAAGAAGCAGAAAGATAAGGTGCCCTTAAATGGCATATAAATCAATGCATTGTGTGTCAAACCTCTCTGGGTTGCATATTTGCATAATGGAGTATTAGCAATATAATCAGCCTCTTTTAATTATTTATTTACCCCTCCCCCAGAGAGCCAACATGATTCTTTCTCACAGCAAGCCTTATTAAATGTACAGAGATTCCCAAAGCCATGCCACAAAGTGATTTCTGCATACAAAGCAATACTTTGATTTTCTATAACATACTACGAGCATCAAAGAAGAAAATGGTTCCACAATAAACACACATACAATTCCACATGCTTGTGCTGTCTAGAGACATAAAACATGCAACAGGCATGCCTTCTGTGTTACATGTATCTAAATTCTGCTGACTAATCCTATCTCAATATTTTTAAATTAAAATTTTGTCCAAATCTATCTCTGCTCTAGGTAGTGATAAACAAAGGCATCCTTCAGTGCTCCCTTGACAGTTTAAATGAATATAGAAACCATCTTGTGTTTTTAGGTGGTACATCATGGCTACCAATTCAGGACAAAGTAGAAGCACCTTGACTGCACAGCTTTGAATTTCTAGCCTTCCTATTCCTCACAGGTGCATGAGAACATTTGCTACCAGCTGTAAAAATCAGATGACTGTTGATGGCTCTCAGCTGTAAATAGCACTGAATTTACCAGATTCCTATGGTCACTCAGAGGCTGACAATGTCCAAATTATCAATTCTTCATGTTTGAAGGATATTCACCATCTAGGTCATTTAAAGGAGTTAAAAAGCTACAGAGGGGATAATGCTCCTTTTAGTTTGTTTGTGGGTTTCTTTCATGCTTCCAACGTCTTTGAAGTTTCTCAGATTTAACAGGTGATTAAATTTCCACTTGAACATTGAACACCAATGTTGTGCTAAACAAGGAGACTTAGTAAATTATATATGGGTAATCAGACCAGGAGACATGTAGATCCATATACAGTATCTTCTAAGAAACATCATAGATTCAATCAATAATAAAAGCTCTTTGTCAAAGTGCCTTTTTTGTAGTGCATTCTCAGGGTTGACAAACATAATGTTCTTATAACATTACAGTATCCACAAAATTTTGGGGAAGGGAATTAACCTTTCATAGAAAATAAAAGAATGCTTCCCCTTTATCACAGGTAAAACCTATTGTATTTACCACCTTTCTGTGTCTATGCAGTGTGGAAAAAAATGTTACACCTCACTGTGTTATGATACCAGGCTATCAAAACAGAAATCAACTCTTGCCCATTAACACAGTATGTTGTACGATCACTGCCATGCTATTCTCTTTTGCAGTACTCCTTTTTTTCTCATTTTATCCAACATTCTTTTGTGTCGAGGGTGAAGAGAGAGAAAAGAATTAACCACATGGATATGCACTATTGTATAATATCCTGTTAACTTTGCTTAGCAAAACCCTCTGCTGGAAGTTTTGCTGGTGAAAGGAATGCAAAACTTAACCCTCAGCAATGTTACTTCCTACTAAAATGAAGAGTTGGAGTCAGCAGATGATCTTCAGAATATGATTAACAGCTTGACATGTCTTGGCAATTCCAGGAAACTGAAAGTGTATGAATCTGCACAGCCTAATGCATTTGTTTTTCATAAGAAGCATGTGTCCCAAGAGATGCAGTTTCTATTTCAGTATTTTGCTGTATTACTCAAGTGAACGCACCTCTCTAAGACGTACCTTCAGCTGTCTCATTGTCCTTTGGAAGCCAGACACATTTCCCACATAAATGAGTCAGTACTTACCTTAGAGATGCCTGAAAAGAAAAAAGAAAGGCATGCTTCTGACTGATGTGGTAGCTCAGGACATACTGTTTTAAGATCTGAAAACAGGAAGATGGAATGTATCTTTATTTTTAGTTGAAAGTGATCTCTAAAGATACCAGTTATTTCTTCAGGTACCTTCAAAACGTGACTTCTCTATTGTATAAACTCTCTTCAATAATCCACCAGTTCTCAATGACTCTTTTTTGGGGGGAGGAAGGAAATAAAAATCTTGAAAAACATAAAAAATGAGAATAAAGTCTTGTGCCAAAATATTTTTTTAAATTTATGGAATACACTTCAACAACATCAAATACTTCTAATCTGTATCGATATGATTGGATATGCACTGAAAACCAAAACACAAACCACCAGATCATAATAATGTTACTTTTTAAAGAACTCGGTGTGGCATAGGCAAAGCTGAGTTCTTGTTTGTATGAACTCTTCTAAACCCAGTGTTTAATAAAGACAGAGAGTAGAGCAATTATTTCATCTGCAAAAATAAACAGATAGCTATTAAACAGAGCAAATATTTGGTTTTTAAAAAGAAAATGTTTTAAAATATTGCATATATTTGCAAATGTTGTACCAATTTACTTATCCTTGTTTATCTACATTATGACCAAATTTAAGATTGCTCATGTTCAATTTAATTTCTTGTTTTGAATTCAGATATGCAACATTGAATTTTTCTAATTTGTTTACTTCTGCTTCTTTGCTTAACTGACAAAATATAGTAACTGCCTCATAACAATCTCTGCACTACAAAAGGTATTAATGAGCTGAAGATGCCAGTGAAAATCTGGATGAACAGTGTATCTTATTTTCTTTGCCTTCAAGTTATGTTATAATCAGAAAAGTCAAGCTCCAGTAGCTCCTTTTCCTTACCCCCGACAAAATTTTTCTCAGTGTAATATTGCAGTTTATAGGTTCCAGTGCAAGACATAGCTGATAGAAATGCATCAAGGTTGATCTATTTACAGTGGAAAATTTCTTATGCTTTTTGTTAGTGTATTCAGAATAGTTGGGATTTGTTATCCCATAGTATTTGTATTATCATAACAAAAAACCTATTTAAGATCTTGCCAGGAAAAGAAAGAAAAAGCTGTTTCTTCAGACATCCTAACTCTTACACGGAAAGTTTGACAATGAGTGGAGAAGAGGAAAGAACAAAAATTCTCAGAGCAAACTTTTTCCCAAATAAAAACAAAAAATAGAAGAATAAAAATGCAAAAACATGTCGATAATATTTAATATATTGGTTATGCCGTAGTCAAGCACTAGCACTATAATCACAGCTGAGATGAGCAAAAGAATATTTTCCAACTCACTGATGTTAGTCAAGTCAACAAAATGGAAGAATCAATAGCTTTGCAAAAAAAATCAAATCAAAAATCCTGAGACATGAGGGAAACAAACTTCATTCATTATGTGCAACACCACTGATGTACTTGCATTGTCTGTGGCCTCGGTTATGGACAAGTATGTGAATACCTTAAATCATTTAGTTTTTTTAATTCTGGTTTTTCATTTGACATTCCAGAATTTTTTATAAGTGGGAAGTCAATACCAAGGGAAATCAGGATATGGACGTGATAGGGTAAAATCCCCTTTTCTACCCCAGAAATTTCAGTGCTGACATGACTGTAAAACAGGCTAAACCTGAGAGACAGAAATGCAAGGGAGAGAAAAAGAGGAACAGAACTGGTTGGTAAGACAACTCATCAATGGAAAAAAGCAGTTTCAGGTCTGTTGAGGCAGACTATAAGGAAATGTAAGGCTAAACATCTTATATGAGAGAAAGTTATCCTCAAATTGATCTGTTCCTCCTGAAACATTTTCAAGAGTCAATTATTTTCTAAGTTGTTCACCAACAGATAAATTAATACCCATTCTCCTAAATCCCACTTCTTGTCTAGTAATTTATCATTCTCTACCTGATACTGGACACTGAGACTGTCAAATATTATCACATCTCAATGAAAGTTTTTCTCCCGACTAATAGCAATTAAAGTAGATATGTTTAACAGTGTTGCTTCAGTAGAAGAAGCAAGAATTCAACTTTGAGGTAAGTTATAAAAATATTTTGGTCAGAAATATTTTGGTAAATTATTTCTCTTTGTTCCTTCAGGAACCGTTACTGGAAAACAAAGCCCTAGGTTGCAGGATTGTGTAGCAGATGGTGTCTGTTAATATAATCTATATAGTCAGTAAATCCCATGTATTTCTATTTTTCTGATAAGAAAGTATTGACAATTCCTCAAATAAGTGAGCTGAACTTCTATTTAACCTTAATACAGTTCACTTTTTCCTAATTACTTTATTGATTTCTTTGTTGGAGTGTTGAGAATGGGGTGGGGATTTTTTTCTTTTTTTTTACAGAACAGTATCCTAAAAGAACCACTTCAATATTTCTATGCTTAGTCAAAATTGATTGTTTCCCTGTCTGTTTCACGTCCTTTATACATTTGTGTCATAAGCTTCCAACTAGAGATCATTGACACATTCCTTTCAAATCAAAGAGATAGAGCTAGTACTAACCTGGATGCAAATCCATTCTCTGCAACAGATTTCCTGATATATCTGACATTCAAATATTTTAGTGGATCTGGATTGAACTGACTTGTCTCTGCAGCTCATAAAATATAATATACATCAAATTAATTGCAATGTGTCAGGGAACAGAAGAGGAATTGCTGGGGATAGCTCAACTATATTTTCCTCTCATCATAAGAAGCATGAGAGGACCCATAATTATTGTTGAAATTGTAACTATTAAAAACAAAAAGAGAAAAGTCATTCAAAAAGGAGGGGAAATATTTAATATATATTTATATATCTAGAACATATATATTCCACATTTACATGTACATAATGTATGACTTATTTCAACATCAGGTTTATAACATTTTCTTTTCTTCCTCTAGTTGACAGAATTAAATTCTTGGTTGTAAGTAGCGCTGTAACTAGGCAGTTTCTGAAAACAGAAAACAAGAATGTTAGCAGCCATGAAAAAAATACCCAGTGATGTTCCCTGAAAAGCCCTATTTAAAAAGAAAATGAAAGAAAGATCATGATAAATATACTAATACGGGTTGTAGTATAGGAGAAACACTTCTAGTATTCCTTTTTCATAAAGGGGTCTGCTAAACTAGCAATGAAGCATCCAGTGAAATGGGAAAGAGAACATTTTTTTAAATGTTGGAAGGAAATCCTTCATGTACACAAAATTCACCTGCAAAATTTTTGCCACAAGGGTGGCAGTTCAGCACAGGACTGAGCATTACCAAGAAAATGAACATCTGCATTTCCAGTTAATGGAGACTGCCATAACTACCTTAGTGTTTCTTATTAATCCTCTGGCTTCTAAGCACTTGTTGAGACATGACTGGTTAGGATGAAAAAAGAAAGCTTCCCTATAAGAAGGTTATTGACCAATGAAAGTTCTTGGAGTTGTCTTTAAAACCCTTGGTAAGGTTCAATTTATAGCATGCACAAATTTGAACAATTATGACATGTCCAACATTATTATATTTGGAAGTGGGATATATACTTAACTTCAAATTACTACTTGGATTATTAAATTGTGGGAGAAACTTGAGTATTGCATTTTCAAAACCCATTCCAGAATTCTAGGTCTTTTTATTTACAGGATTTACAGTATCAGACTTCTTAACAGAAAGATTATGTATGACATGACTTTCTTCTCTCCTAATATTACTATTTTTTTTGCTCAAATTTCCTTTTATATTTATCCACCTGAACTAATGTAATGTTTATATCTGTACAAATATGTTGGAGGAGAAGTAAATGTAAGCAACTTACTTATTACATATTTATTTCTTATACTACCCTCTTGGTCAAGACAGTTTCCATTTATATTTTCAAGAGACAAATAAATAAAAATCAAAATATTTTCCAAAAATGCAACCTTATGGACAAAATACTGATTTCCAGAACAACTACTATGCAAATTCCCCATTTAACAACTGTAGTTATGGAACTTGGGCTAACTAGCATTTAATTTCTAGATTAACTTTGAGCCTGATGGCAATTTCCTTTTCCTCTTACACATACTCATGTTGCACCACTTCCCCTATTTTGTTCAGCTTAACCAGTGTATTTAAGTTCAACAGACACTGGCCACTAATAAATTGCTGCAACCTATCTGTGGCTGCGGTTACTGAGAGCCTCTGGTCCCAAGCCATGATTGAATCTTTACCACCAAAACCACAAAACCCATCTCTTGCCAGCTGAATTAAAGAATATTGTAAGAGATAAGAAAATAGTAGATTACAGTTATTGTGAAAAACAAGTCATGGTCATGTAAACAAGGCCAGTGTATCTTGCATTTCTCATGATTTAGTACATTCTGAGGCACGTCCTAAGATTCTCTGTGGCCTTTAAGAGCTCCTGTCATTTCCTGAGACTAACTCTATTATGAATGCAGCTATATTTCTTGGAAAGTGTGGGAATGTGACAGCCATTACTGGAGAATGGCATTGCTGCCTTCTGACCAATGCTTTACCTCCTCTCTTGCATTTACTGCCTGCATTTTACTTCTTGTCTCAAGTCACAGAAAAGTTTCATTCTTCTGGAAGCCTATACTGTGGAGGAAAGATGGGGATTTATTCCCTACTGACTATGGTTTCCTGAAAGTTGACAGCTTCATCACAGACTCCTCCATGCTTTGGAGCTGGTCCCTGTAGTGGAACCTGTTCCTGGCTCTGTTTTCCCCCAGACGATCTGATTTCCCAGAGATTCTTCAGGGATTGCTCTAATGGCCCTGCAATCCACTGTGAGATGGTTTTAAATGAAGTAACATTTCTTTGGCAAATCTATAGCAAAAGCAAGAAAAGAATGAAATATTGGATGAAAATAATCTTTTCTGGATGCACACTGTGGAAAACATTGCTGGGGAATGCATACCATAGAAAACTCACCTACCAGGTGCTGAAATATTAACTTGGACGTGTAGCATGCTATGAGCCAGTGCTTTTCTTAGAATTTTGTCAAAGCAGCATGACACTGTCTGAAGGCAAAAACAACTCACAGTTTCCTTTAAAGAGCACCTATGCTAACAGACACTTGGGGCTTTTGGAGTGTTCTCAGCATTTTAGGGTTGCAAGTAGGTTAACTAAGCTAATTAATTTCTTTGGAGCACATCACTCATAAAGAAAAATGACATTCCTTGTCAAACAGCTGTCTTGATTTTTTTTTTCCCAAGTCTTTCAGATTTGCAGCAAGAATACATTTCTTTTTTATGAGCCTTCTGGCTTTCCCCGTAATACCATTATAATGTTCTTTGACAACTGACATTACTAGCTTTACTTACATGCCCAGCTCATTGTTCTTAACTAGAAATTTTCTGAACTAACACTATCCAACAGCTGGACAAAGTGCACAGTGCAATTATTGCATAAACCTTTCAAATCCATATTAAGAAACACCATGAATCACAGTGCCATAAATATTTATTGTTGCCTCTCCTTAAATATCTTTGGCTCTTAGATATAATCACAATGGATAGCCCAGTTTAATGACCCTGAAAAATAGCTATGATATTTACAGAAATACTTGATAGACATGCACAGTTTCCTTCCTTCCAGTTAATTTGTAATAGTGGTAAGGTGCCTGTTCAGGACCTTCTCAGATCCTCTCCCTAACATAAAATGTAGTGGATTTCCATAAATAGCTTGCCAGGAAAATAAAAATGTATTTTTGATAATGTCCTATCAAGTGCCAACCCTGCCACATTGATGCCACATGCCTCTTTTCAAAGGATTATATCAGTCCATATTTAATTGCAGAAAATAGCTTACATATTTCTTGTAAACAGCATATTTTCAAACCAGAAGTGTTGTGTGTAGCTGGTTAACACATAATAAGAAGAATGTTAATTCCTAAATAAACAGCATATGAGTCTTTGCCCTCTGTCCCAAAACGAAAAAGATAGGACTTGAAAAAACATAGGTGCCTTAGATAAGCCTAATGCAGGATTAAAGCCTGTGTCAGTAATTGTAAAGGGCATTACTATCCCACAACTTGTGGCTAACTTGCATCTTCATCTAGCTGTAGTTTTGATGTCATATCTAAATATACTGTCATTCATGGTTGTTTTATCCAGATCCGCCTCTCCTTGTGCAAGGTACATTCTTCAGCCCTTTTTCATATTCTTACATGAAAAAATAAAAAATTACCAACACCTGGGCTAATGAAGGAAGTGCATGTGAATGTGCACACAAAAGGAAGATTCTCTAATTAAAAAATTAAAAACAAAATAGCAATTGCTTGCAATCTGTTCTTGGGAAGAGAATAAGAAAAACAATTTTACTTATGACACAAAGTTGTCACCCAGCTAAATGAACTGCTTGATAGTATTCAAATATTTGAAGAGATTAGAGTGATCACAGAACTTATGTAATGGGAATGCAGCAGGTCTCCTCCACATCTAGAGAAAAGGAGCTGACCAGATGTATGCTGATGTATTGCTTGATGTAAAGCACCAGAACTAATGTCAAGGGTTGTCTGCACATTATGAGAACAAACACATTCTTGAGACAGAAGAAGTAATATCTGACTGGAAGAATGGTTATACAAAACATTCACATTCAAAACCCAAATTTCCTGCCTAAAAGGCAAAGCGTTTGAAACTGGACTTCAAGAAGAATCCTGTCTACTTTAATGCAGCATGAATTTTGATCATGCTCAGGGAAAAGATTGTTGTATTGAAGTCTACAATAAATTTATTGTGGTCAGATGGAAGAAATATCAGATATTTCCAAATAGAAGGGAAGTAGTTTTTCCCCAGACAGCTCAATGTTTAATCAATCCATCCAACATCACTCTAATTATGTAAAATCCTTTATATCATTACAGCTGTAACTGCAACCAGATAAAATATTTGTTTCCTGAATAATCATGTAAATGCTGACTCCTACCTTATATCTTTAGTCTTTAGACCTTCTAATTATTTCTTTGGCAGACACCAAAACATCCCATACAGTATCATGCAAAACATCACCTGACAAAATATCACAAAACAAAGTTCAGGTGTCTATCTCTTCTTCAGAACTTAAGCTATTTGTCCAGAAGAGATTTATCCCAAAATACTAAGTATTGTAATAGTTAAAAATCAGGTGTCACTATTTTTAGAAGTTACAAACTCCTATCACACAGTTTCAAAAGTATTAGCCTTATCAGCTGTTCTTTAATGGAAGCAGCACTTACACAATTATGTTCGCCTTCTCCTAAAAGCTGACAATCTATACAGCAAGGAAAAAAATAAAACATCCTGAAATACTTGCTTTTCTTTTCTGTCCAACATTCTTATTTCAGTAAAATTGCATTGTGATGGTAATAATTACCTCATGCCAGTGAAAGGCCAGACTGTAACCATCATTTTTTTCAGCTTGTATTAAAATTTTAGTGCAGGAACATGAACAAAACATAGGTTTGCAACTGTCACAGCAGGTGCACTGTATGCAGTGGTCTATTAAAGGAATAAAGATTAGTAAAGTAAGTGTGACACAGTACAATGCTGTAAGGTTAGTAAAATGTCTTTTTAAAGTATAGCACTTATGATGCTGTCAGTCTATTGACTGATGTGACATAATAACCACTTTTCCTAAAAGCTGAAAGTACTAAGCTTCTCACAAGTCCCAGCCCCATCTATTGGTGAGAGCAATGACAAACATCTGGAGTCAGGAGCAAGTCTTTACTCCCTGAGTATCTGCAACTTTAGTGCAGGGAGTATGGAAAATGGAGAAAAGGATGTTAGGTTTTGGTTTCCTTTTCCCCACACAGAAAGGCACATGTCAAGCATGGCTGAAAGCAAGTCATATTAAAGTAATGAGCATGTTTGCTTTGCTTAAGGCTAAGTAGGAAACTCAGAAGATATATTCCTGGTGTAGAAGACAGTAGACATACTGTAAACTTTTTATCATTACTTTGTATCGTAAATAATCTTGCCACTTACTAGTGTTATTTTCTCTAAAGATAACATGTGTTGCTCTTTAAAAGTGTAATGATATTTCTAAATGTGAGTTTAGCTAATTAATGCTTTGTGGGAACCCAGGGCTTGCCTCTGTCAGCCCTGGAGCACATGAGACCCTGGCAGGGGGCTCGGAGACCTTGGCACAGAGCCCAAGACACCTGTGGTTTAGATTCTAGCCCATGGAAACGATTACTGGCTTTATGTGAAGAATTACAAGTCACAAGAGTTTGAATTGAATAATAATTAGTTTGTCACAGAGTGAAAAAAGTAGATTTTGGGTTTTTAGTATAGTGTGTAGGTGAGGACAAGATGGAGGATTCTCATGGTTTTTAGGCTTCTTCCTTCTTCTTCACCTACTCCATGTTTCTGCTGTGATGGTGGCACTTTTGATTGGTTTAGAGAAGAGACTGTCTAACATAGGTGATAGATATTGGAAAATTATTGTAAATAAAGTACACATAGTTTTTAGTATAAAAGATTAACACCATCCCATGGGTGGGGAGTGTGCCTTGGACTGACCTGCTAGACAGATCTCTGCAGGTCAGAGAAAGAATGTTATAAAGAAAAATAAACAACCTTGAGCCAAAGATTTCTTCTTTGATCTTGCAGCTGAGGAAAAAAGGACTTTTAATAGTTTGGGAGCAATTTCTGCAGCAGCAGAAACCCGACAATGTTAGCTTGTCTAAAACTTTGTTTAAGAGGTAGCCAGTATTTTTTGTGACTTTTTATCTTACTAAGCTGTGTTTGCTTAGTAAATCTACTTCTCCAATTCCATCATACCTGGTTACTAGCCTCTCTGAAAATGGTCATTTTAAGTGGTAGCCCCTCATTATTACACTTATATTTCAATGTTTTCAGGAGCAAAGAGCAGGCATAAACAGACATGTCTAGGAAAGATAAGCCTTTTACTAGGGATTGTGTGACTTCAGAGGATCCAAGCGAGAGCAGCGACACTCATGACTTGTAATTATCTCCAGCGCAGACAGTAGGTTGTGAGAGATGTTCACCTTACACTCTCCCTGCTCTTTTGGAGCAACCATCCCATCTTCACCCTAAGGCCAGTAAAATAGCCAAAGATAAGCCAGTGGTCTTGGCTATGTCTTTTCTTAATATTATGTTAATATATGTCTTTTCTTAATATCTAACACCTATTCAGTCTGAAGCTGCAATCATGGTTGAGTAAGGAACGAGGTGTAGAAACCCAAGTCTTATAAAGGCAAACCAATAGAGCTTCAGAAAGCTGACAATACTCTCACTTCATTTGAGTTCAGTGCTGAACTGGGGCTTTTTCAAACCATCTGTGACTCATCTCTGCAGTCTCCTAGTTTCAAAGTGCTTGCTTCTGCATTTATACCAGCCTTACCAGAGCACCACACAGGTGTGAGACACCTGTGGGCTATTCTGCCATAGTGCTGCCACCTGTTTTTGTGCTGTGCAATCATATATCCCAAAACAGGTTATTCACTTAATTTCAGAGTCCTCTTTATGGTATAAATGGAGTAACATAAATTCCACCAGAGGAAGCACTAGAAATAATAAAAGAAAGTAAATACAAATTAAAATTGTGTCCTGCAATAACTTAGTAGCGTGCTCAGTTACTTGCTATGCATAACATGGATATACTTGTGTATAGGGACACAGTCCAAATTTCAGCAGAAAAGCTGACATGAGGTAATATCTTAATGTTCAATCCATCATTCATGGTGCAGAACTCTGTGCATTAAAAGCACCTTTCACCATTAAGGAAAGCAATAGCAAATTGGCTGATTAGCATAAATGTACAACTGTGTTGTCTCTCAAGAGCTATTATCATGTTTTCCAAATGTAGTTGTTTCAGTTGTTAAATTTATGAATTCTCCTGGTTTTTTAATATATAAATGTTGGCACCTCTATCACACATGCTATGATTCCCAGTAGGTAGCAAAGCCCTGAGAAAATATGAAATGAACATTAAAAAAATGCTGGGGAAAAAAAAAACAAACCAGCAATTCAGAAAGCAAATTAATATTGGTAACAGTCTCAAATAAACTTTAGATTGGGAAATTTACAGAATTTAGTCCAGTGAGATTTTGTTAAGCCTTGATATAAACTGCATAAAGCAAATAATAAATTAAACTCTTCAATCTTTCACTTCTAAAATAAAATAGTGTCCCACTTCTGCTATAGAACGACACACACACACACAAAAAAGTATGTTGATATTCATAAAACTTCTCCTTCTGAGAAAGAAAAAAAAAAATAATCAGACCATTATCCCTGAAATCCAAATGTGCTAATCAGCTGAATTCAAGAGGTCCTTTCCCATGAAAAGGCAAAGAAACCCTGGCACCAGTCATTCCTTTGACTTAAATAGAACCACTTGAACAAGTGAGAATCTCCCAACTGGGCCAGAGCTTTCTTAGCACTACATTGTAAATTATAAAAAGATATACTGTACTGTATCTCTTCCATTAGGCATAGTTCAGCTGTCGGAAATTGTACTGTTGGTACCTCTTTTATCATCTAGTGAGAATATATATAAGGTAATGAAATCATACATTACCCTTTGAGATTTAAAAATCTGACACCACAGGTAATGTCTGCTCTCCCTTCTTTAAATTAATATATAGGGAGACATCTCTTTGTATGTGGAAAATCATTTCTTTTAGTTCTCCATAATTTTAGAGATCATTTAATGAACAGAATGATAATTTGATAGAATCTTTCTCTCATTGTAACTAATCTAATAAGTATCTAACATTTTAGGTAGTATTGTTCTATCTATATTGCTGCTCAATGAGGCTACCACTTATTCCAAAGACAAAAACCAGACTGGCAGGGAAGCAGCAGTTTGGCTTAACTTCACATACTCGCTTGCTGGAGAATTTTCAAACCACTCTTCATATCTTTAGTGAGCTCATTCGTTCAGGAGAAACAGCTTGGGCTTGGCAACTGATTTTAGGAGTACATATTTCTCTGATGTTCTAGGGAGTACTAATTTGTGGCTTATAAATTATACAAAGTACCTATCAAGCAGTAAATAGGTAAATGGAAGCGAAGGTCAGCAGTGTTTGAATGAATCTGCTGCTGAAGATTTGTCCTCTGATATTTTAATTGCTCCCCTCTGATGTATTCAAAAGACATGATTATCTTTAAATAATGGTGAAAATACAAACCCTTTTTAACTCCCTCTGCTTGATCAACCAAATCAAGCTCAAATTTTATGTATTCACCTATAAGGCACCTCGTAGCTCTGTCTGCAGTACTAGCCTATTTCTTCCCTTTCTCATCTCCTTATCCCTTCAGATCTGTCCAGATGCAGGTTTTTTCCTTGATCTTTTCCTATTTTATATAACCATCACTGCACCATTTTTCAGCTTGCACAATAGTATCTGTAGTAGTATTCTGACTAGTCTTAATAATTTGGCTGGTTATTTATATGATATGCACATGGAACTCTGTTATTGGATGTGCATTGCCCAGCAGACTAATGCTGCCTGTTGTTTCCAGTGCTTACAGAAACACTTTTTCAAGTCTAGATCCTATTTGCAGGGCAAAGCAGCATGTTTTTAATGAGAGGAGGATGAAAGGAACAGGTTAGCAGCTGTGTCTATATTCCAGCCCTGTAAATCCAATTGTATAACAGAAGATTGGAGGGTTTCAGCCAATGGTTTGAAACACATCTCATGACTCTGGTATTTTATAAGAAGTTTGGAAGAAGAGGCAATGATTTTTTTTTTTTTTCTGCGAAATGTTCACAGCCACCTCCATGTGGTGATCAATCCTATGTCAGAGTGAATTTTGCTTAGACTCACAGTCGTCATCCCCTTTAAACAGTTTATTAAGCCCTAGGCAAAGACCCAGAACTCTACAGGTCACTTTACTACTGCTGCAGAGAGTAGTGACTGTATTCCCTTCCCTTAAAACCTCAAAGACATTTGTCTTGATATTTTTGATTTTCAGAGTTTTTAGGAGGCTACTAGTTGAGTAATGACAATGAGTTTTGTCCTTCAACCTTTTTTACAGATACAGGCTTCTTGTCAGTAGGTTACAAATTAAATTCCTCAACACACACAGACTATTCAGTAATTCACCACAGCTTTTTAATCATAACTCACAGTATGTGAAGTAGTTCTCCACAGGAATGAAGGATTGTCAGAAAAAAAATACAGATACAGTTTATTCTATCATTGAGCAAAGGCTGGACATGATAGACTCTTGAAGGCCTTTCTTAGGATTTCTTTAAAATATTTACTTTTTTTTTTCTGTATATTTTTCAAATATATGACTTCAAAGACTACAATTCCCCAAGAGTAGAAGTATTCTTCAGGCAGCTTTCTATCAAACTGGAGGATGTTACCCAAATATCAGACTCATCGGGACTTGTTAACCAGAGGTTTGAAGCCTACAATAAAGATAATGTACAAGACAAACACTCATGAATTCACCATTCACTGCAGATGGCTTCTGCTGTGAGCTACTTCTATTTCTTTTGATGAGAAACTTCCCTGGGAGATGAAATAACAGGTATGCCTACATGCATGCTGATTGTCTACATCAATTCACCGAAACCTGTGGGAGAGATGCAGCACAACAAAACTGCTTACAACAAACAGCTTGTTAGAGAAGCGTAGAAAACTTTTCTTATTCTTCATCCACCTCCCCACACACTCCCGTCTGGTATGTAAGTGGAACCCCTAGATTATAGAGAAGGAAGCCAGGGAAAGTTTCACAAAACCTAGAATGTTAGACCTCTGGATTTCTAAATTGTCTGTTTCTGAAGCTTCAATGCAGGCAGCAGCCAGCTTGAACACTTCATCCACCCACAGATGTGATTATCAGTGCACAAATTGAAAGGAAACACAGAGATGACCTGCTTTAGGTAGGCAGCAGAATGAGTAGCAGAAAAGAAACAAAGCACACCTCAGGCTTAATAAATGCCCACTAGCAGCAATCGCCTTCCTTGTGCCTTTCCAAACCATTAAAAAAAATAGTATAAATCCAAGAATGAAAATCAGTACCAAAGTTCGAAAGAGATGGGAAGGAAAGCATTTTATTATCCAGATTAGACTGCTATAATTCAGTCAAATCAAGGCATTTCAGGTAATTTGGTACTGAGGGTGGGATTTCTGGTTTGTTTAAAGGTGGCAGTTACTTCTCAGCATTTATTATTTACCTTGTACTTTATTTATACTTATATGTACAAATTATTGCATGAAAATATTATACCTGCAGTGCTAAAAATCTTTTTTTGCCTGGGACGGATAAAAAAAGGTAAACTGAAATAGCTTTTACTCTTATTAATCTTAAAACACAAATTGGCTAAAAGATTCTGTGTTTGCCTTAAGATAATGCTGTATAAAGAATATTTAAAATGACATAGACATTCTTTCCTGGGGACCTCCTGATGGCTCCTGACATTTCAACCTCGTAATGTACCAGGCCAATATTATTTTGTTTGTGCAATTAGTCATGTTACTCAGCAATACAAAAAGTGCTTTTTACACTAAACTCCAGGGAATAAAATATGCAGAATTCATAAGATATAAAACACATCAAAAGTCATTTCCTGAGCAGAAGCACTGAAACATTGTGTAGCAAAAACTATTACTTTTTTCATTGTGTTTGTAATAAAGAACTCAAGCAACCATGCCCTTCAGGGCTGGGCTCCTCACCACTTCACTTGAACTCAGCCTCAGCGTTGAGCCATGGCATGTGAAGTTAATTACTCTGGGCATTGGGGCTCTGAACAGAAGAATGACCCTATTTGCAGCTCCGTGTACCGTGTACCACGCTACAGTGAATTCTTTCAGTACCTACACGTCGCACACTCAGTGCCTCCGAATGGAGTAATAATTCTCGCGCTCTGGAGGGAAGCTCAACTGTCATCTCATTTTCGCAGGGACACTCGTCTTCCCCAATAACCATTTAATGGGGGCTGACATCAGTCCACATCCAGTCACTGTCACCCTCCCAGTTCAAATGCCATGAAAATTCAAGGGTTACAGCTTTCAGAAACTGTCATGCAAGAGGGCAGGCTTGAAGCGGTTTCTGAGCCTGGATCTTGCCATCCCGACGCCTTTCTATCAGCTTTTGTGATAAGGACATCAGAATTATGTAGATTCAGAAATCTATGGCTGCAAGTGACTGCCCATCCAGAGAACCAAACACTGTCCACAGGAAACCTGATTTACATAATTTGGCAAGATGGTTGACTCACCAAGGAGCTGAATATTTTCATAGGTACTGCATAGCTGGGGAAAAACAATTTAACAAAAAGCCCATTAGACATGATTGCTCATCAAATAACTAACTACTCAGTTACTGTTGGAGCGAGAACTTTCAGCACTGTTAACAAATGAAAAAATGAAAAAATACCCTGCCCCTCTATATGTGCTGAAATGTTTGACTTTGTCTGGCATAGTCAAAAATTACATCAGATGATGTGATGTATGCCTGGTCAATGGTAATGTTAACCGGAAGAGGAATAAAATAAGTGAGGAAAGATCTATGTCTGGTAAAAATCAGTTACAAATCTAACTCAAATAATAAAGACATTTGTTTTCGTTAGCAGGCTCTGTACCATTTTATTTATTTATAATATAATACATCTTCAACTTGAAATAAAGTTCTTAACACTCAGCATTTTGAACAGTAGTTGCAGGAAATGGAATAGACACTTGGAGGTAGAAGACAAGAGCTGGACAGTTATTTCTTGAGATATTCTTTAGTTTTTCACCAGTGTAAGGCAGTAAGTTTATAGAAATTTTTTTCAATTTTTCTTGGCTTCTTTTCCTTTTTTTTAATATTTCCTGATGTTCACTCATTCATTTGTTCATTCATTTATGTCTAGCCTAGAAATAGGTTATTTTGCAGCTTCTAATTTTAATGCATCAGATACAGAGCTTGCATAATCATGTAGGAAGAAGAGAGCACAGACAAGAACTATGAAATTGCTCTTGGGTATTGCCTTAATTCTATATAAGCTAGAAAATATATTGTAGATCGAACTTTTAACTTATTAGGTCTGGACTAATTAGTTTTTAATCCTGTCAACTATTTACTAATATTCTTTTGCCCATAATCATTCACAAGCCTTTGAATCTTTTATCCAGCTCTAACAGAAACAATGGTGTTTGATTGGAGAAAAATTTGGTCTCTTCCTGATACATATATATGCTGGGATGGGTTAGGAGAATTAGGAGACTCTAAAAGGAAGAACATTAAATGTTCCGCCCTTTGGAAACTACTCCCTCTTTTGTACAGCCCATGTTTAATGACTGTCTATGACTTCCAACGCAACAAGGACATTCTTGATATGCTCATTCCAATACCATTTCCTCTCAGTAGCTGTAGAGGACTAGATTTGCCAGGTGCAATTAAATACACTTCTCTGATTGTAAACTCAGTAATATCACCATTTATTTCTATTAGATTTTTTCAGGCCCAATGATATTGTGGTTTGTTTTTCTTTTTTTTTCTTTAAGGAAGATATGAGGAAGCATGTTTCTATCAGCAAAATTTTTGTCTGAAACTTTCAAAATTCTAAATGTAAACTCCCATATCTCCTGAAGTATCAACCCAAACAGAACTCTCCTGTTTCTTTTGTTCATTCGTCTTCTGTTCTCAAGCTCTAAGTCTTTATTTTTTTCCAGAGCAAAATCTGAAGCTTCAAAACAGACAGCAATGAAGATGACACTTTAGGAAAGCTAGAGTAGGTTAGATCTGGAATGGTTTTGCCTGAATTGACCCTTTAATGTGTAGAGCTTTCTGCCCCAGCAGAAAAAGGAGCATCAAGTTTTTTCTGACATACTCAGTGAAGTTACTACAAAACTTATAAGGGCATATCTTGATTATTGAGACACATGCACTTCCATAAACCTTACTCAATTGCCTCAATATTAAAAGCATAAAGTGGGGTTTTGTCCCACTTCTTTTCTTTTGTTTCTCCAAAGTATAAGCCTCCTGTAATTTGTTTTCTGCTTTACTAAGGAACTGTCACAGCAATCCAGATTATGAAATTTCAGATTAATCTATGTGATTTTACATTCTGCTTAGTCATGTATTGTCATAGGCAACATTGATCACAACAAGCACACTTCTCAGATAAACAGTACTTGACATAGTATCTCTTTTTTATTATTTTGTAGTTGTTATAGTCAGTGGCTTGGTTGCATGATAATACACCTTGTTTTTGTACCTGGATAGCTAAAACGATAATTCCAGAGAATAAAAACCAGAGGGCTGTGATTTACAGCATATGATACTTCTAGGGGAATTTTTAAGGTTAATATCGATTTTTGAATACACTCCTCAAAGTTTTGTACCTTTGCACATTTTCAAAACTGCCAGACAGTTGTCTGAATAATCATCAATAATATTGAACTAGTTGTATAATCTGACTGATTTAATCTTTCTGTATTTCTGGTGAAGATTGACCTTTAATTTAATGTATTTCTAACCATCCTAGTTTACTTCCAAGAAGCTAAGATTTTTTTTATTATTAAATCAAATCTGATCATATAAAAAAGTATCATAGTCTGTCAAGCATAAAACATACTACTCATGAATTAATATTAATATTTGAGCTATTCCAAAGGTTTTAAATGCTCCAATTAAGATATACAATCACTCACTGGATTTAGAATATGTTTAGGATATTTAAATTAATGAATTTGCTGTGTCACCACCAAATTTTCAGGGAGAAGTCCGCTTATGAGATCTAATTACAAAGAAAATCACTTGAAGCACACAAGATGAATTGTTGGAAAAACGATCCATAACTTCCAGAATTCAATTCAAGTTATGTCATGCTTTGTGTGACAAACTCTTGGATCTTGTATTCTATAGGTTTTAGAAAAAACATTGAAAGGTTAACTTTAAAGAAAACACACTAGCAAGCCTCCCAGATTGTAGGAGAAAATCAAATGCTGTAATCTCATAGAATGTCCACTGCATCCAAATGAAAGGCAAATTTACTGGTTTAATAAGCAAACTGATTTGTATGTTCTGCAGCAGTGCAGCAATTGCTGACAGAAAGATCCTTTGCAGTTTTGTATCTCTGAAAGGGAAGTGATTAATCTGGTTAATATTTTGAAATTTCATAATTTCCTACAAAATAAGACTTAATTCTTAAAAAATAAAAAAGCATAGTAAAATAATATTTCTCCACATTGAAAAGAGCCTTTTAGAGCTCAGAACCAGCGACATGAAAGTCCCTTTAGAGCAGCAGACTGACATCTCCCATTCTCAGAATTCTATGGACTGTTTTTTTATGTGTTCTTCCCTTCTGTTCTCAAAAATTTTACTGATGAAAGCGAAATAAAAAGCATTTTCCTGAGAACTTTCCATATTAATAAACCATCACACCAAACAACTGTAACTTCCCAGCCTCAGAAGAAGCTTGTTATTGGAGACAGAGCCACTCCTTCCAACACTTATTAAATATGCATTAAGCCTGTTAATGACTCTGCTATCCCATCCAGTGAGAACCCTGGACACATGGGATCAATTCCTAGGAGAGTGGTGGAGGCACACTCTTAGATCGGACCTGCAAAATTTGTTCCCTCAGTTTCAATATTTTAATATCCACTCAGAGTATAAATATGGTAACAGTAAAAGTTGTATAATGAGAAGTCTTTATTGAAGTATGCAAAATCTACCACTGATTCATGGAATGTGCTATTTCTGCAAGGAATGCAAATGATGTGCAGATTTCACTTGAACTATTCTTACTTGCACCAACTGAAAATCAGGTTCAGGACATGTAAAAATGTCATTATTAGACACAGTGTTTACCTAGGACATGTTTTTATTACTGTTCATCACTGTTGTATATACCCTTTCCTCTCTACTGCTGTACAATTTAAAAAGATGAAAAACTAAAGGAAGTAGCCATCTAACTTCTGTGCTATTCCTTTTTCTCTGCTCTTAAGAAAAGTAAACAATGCGCTTTTTTTTCTACAGACATTTCAACTCTACTATCTGTATCAAGTTACATTCACAGAAATTATAGTAAAAGACAGAAATAAAGTCACTGGATGTCAACATCTTGATCTGTTTTGTAAAAAAAGAACAAAAATCACTGTATTTCAGAACAAAAACAAAAACAAACAAAAATTAGAGAAAAAAAAAGGAAAAAGTATGATGTTGACAGGTGACCAGAGAAAATAACTTGTAGGAAGGTTTTAAACCCTGAGGATTTATTTGTGCCTGCTGGGTTAGAGACAGCCCAAGAGCAGAAATAATGATCAGACAGACAAATACACAACCACAAATAAGCCTGTGCCATTGCTCCTGGCAACTGTTCATTATTTAAAACAGTGCTACTTTGAAGAGAAAAGCAGAATGCTTGAGACCTGTTCTTTGTATAAAGGTAATGGAAGACTCTGTTTAAAGATTGAGCATCCTGAAAGAACTTTAAAGGTAAAAGACAGTCTTCCAGAAACATTTATTGTCATAGATATTTAGAAACAAGATGTGACTTGTGTAAAGTAAATCAAAAGTGTTCCAAAATTTGCGAGTCCATATCTACAGCAGTTCACAAGGGGTTATAGTTGTCCATGTTGTTTTGTTGATATTTACTTAACCAAATAATTCCATTTAATTTCTGGTAGGATTTATACACTCAGCATACTGGGTTTATTCAAAGGATGCAAATAAACTAGTAAATGTTGCACTTTGATAGAATTGAAGGGGAAATGAAAGCTTCTCATCATATACATCACAGAATGAATTGGAAGCCCTGGAAACAACCTTGATTCTGAGGGATGACATGTGACCCTTCATGCACTCAAAAAGGTTATTTGAATATCCCACAGGCACAAATATAACTTGCTGGTTTCACTCAGGGAGTAAATAATTCTTATAGTGCCACTCAGAGTGACTCCTAGGATATTGCTGTGCAGGGCCAGGAATTGGGCCGAGTGATCCTTGTGAGTCTCTTCCAACTCAGCATAATCTATGATTCTGTGAACTGCTAGTCACCTACACCACGAAGAAATCTCCTGAGAGCCATTTGATCCATTTATCCTTTCTATTCTGGCTACCCTGTTCTTGTGTTAATTCAAGACACTTACTTGAAGAAAAACAAACTGCCCAAATACAAGAAGGGAGCTTGATGCCCGGAGAAGGGGCAACATCATTTGATTCTTTTCTTTTTCCTTTTAACTTTTGATGAACTACATTGTACCCAGCAGTTTCTCAGCCTGACACATCTAGTTGTGTTTCTGCCTGATGTGATGTGGCACAGCCCATCAGGTACTTGAGAGTCAGGTTCTACTTCTCCATTTTGACAGCAGCCACTCAGTCCCAGCACAGGTTGCTTTTACTTTCTTTGTTTGCTTTGCTGGGTTAGTATCACACTAACACATATTTGAGCGTAAAATAACAGAAGCAGAGCTAAAGTCACAACCTTGTGATGACACTTTCCCTCTCGTCCTTTGTGGCTGCGGTGGTGTCTGTATGGTTTATTTAACCTTTCATTTTAAAGAATAATAGAAAAAACTGTGTTTGATTTTTTTTTCCCAATTCCATATCAAGCTTAATAGTGCATGTCAATTACGCTGTCAAGTCCAGGCAAGTGCATACACAGAGTTTAGGTTAACAAAACCAGCAGGACTGCAACTCCCACAAGAAAATTCCCTCCCAATTTCTTTGTTCGGCGTAAGTCACCAACAGTATTCTTCCACCCCAGATTTATTACTGCTCCACAACATTACAGTGATCTTTCTATGTACAACCTCTGGAACTTTTCCAAGAAAATGAGTCTGAATTTTTCTTCAGAAGACAATGAATTTACAGACAAAAAAACTTATGCAGTTGAAGAGATGACACTCCTCTCTCCTGCTGTTTTTCAGTTTCAGTTTTAAGTGAATAAAGGGAAATCTGTGTAGTTTGAAGTCCCTAGGAATTCTCTCAACTACAAAGAAAGAAGCTCATGTTGCTGAGGAGACAGCAGACAGATAAAACCAACACTCAGGAAAGAAAATACCAGCAGAACCTCACATGGCTCAATTTGAAGCATTATTTTTATTATTTGCAGGTAAATCAATTATATCTAGTATTTTTAGCTGTAATCAGATCTGTTCCTAGTTCTATGTGAATGTAGATGAAAGCATCACTTCTAGCACACAGTCTGAAAGTTTCTTTGTAGTGAATACAAATATATATTCAAGTGATATTTTTCCCATTGAAACAAATATTTAAACAATTTAAACCTCCCCTTTATGTATAACAATGCCCACTTTCATCCTCGGACAACCCCCATACTTGGAAGACCAGCTTTGCCCAAGGTCAGCAGGCAATTCTAAACAAGTGTTTGAAGACCCCTGAAAATGAGCCTAATGTTACTTGCCTCCAGGGTGGTTATCCCAGTTACACTCTCATATAGTGCTTATGCTAAAGAATTCACCTTATTATCATACAAGAATGACTTCTGAGTGGCTACAGTTGAATTAAAATAACAAAGAGAGATGCACATTATAAATTTTATGAGGGATTTTAGTGGGTCAAATGAGGCAGGGGGACTGATGGAATAGCACAGATCACTTGTGTAAATATGTGACTGTAGCAGTTACTTGTATTCAAATTTAATTGCCTCTCTCTGGGAAAAGAAGTTAGGGTAATGTTTGCAATGGAAGAATTCTTGCTGAAATTTCTTCACATCCATCAATCTTTTCCTCAGTAATGTGGGAAGTTTGTTTTTATGAGCTCAGAAATCTATTTTATAATTGTAATACATAGAAGCAAAGATTACTCAAGGTCTGTTTTCATTTGGTTTGATGTGTGGGGTTTTTTTACAGAAATTAACAGTTTAGCTTTCCTTTGTCTTGTGATTGCCTAACTTAACCAAGGTCATAAGGATAAGCTGAGATTTAGAAATGAAATGTACATCTAGGGATTTGGGTTCTGCTGTGCAGTTGCATGATCTCATCAACCCCAAACTCATCCTTTCCCACATCCTTTTCCACTCACTTTGCCACTTTCTCCCCCTGTCCTCGTCAAGCAGGATGTAAGGACAGGCTCACACTCATCCCACAATGCACAGCCAGCAGGATCACAGAATATGAAAGATTACTCCTCTCTTCTGCCATTTAGTTGTTAAACTAAGGGGAATGCATCAAGCAGTTAGTACAGCAGGCATGTCTGGAACCAGGTCATTAGTGTTCACTCAGCAAACTTAAGAGGTATAAGTGGAAGGAAAGCAGAAGCAGACCCATGTAACGAGTAATTTCATTGACTTGTGGGGCCAGATGTGGCTCTACTGCAATTTCATTGACTTTTGTGAGATTACCCCTGAGTGAATATGGTCTGTAGAGAGATTAGTTCTCTAGGAGCAAATGACACCTCATCAGCCCATATTTTGCTTTCTGGAAAACTGGTTATGTCTTGAAAGTACAGATTAGGGTATGAAACAAAAGAAAAAAAAGGGTAATAACCAGTCAAGGTGAATATAACTAGGCCTAAATCAGTGTGATAGAAATTAAATGGCTCATTTTTATAAGCTAGGAAGCTATGTGGGACATAAACAAATTATAGAATTTTCTTTCTTTATACAGTTATAACGGGTCCTTGGAAAGTAAACATACAGCAAGCACTGGGAAGGTTTATGTCATAGCACTAGTTTTAAATTCTCAGCCAAGAAAGGGAAAAATACCTTGGAATTAGCTATAGCAAAAAAAAAAATATTTTTAAAAGAAAAAATGGACAAGCCTTCTGATAAAATGCTTAATTATGACAGGGAAAAAAATTGAATAAAAATATGTGTGTTGAAGAAGGAAAACATATGCTTATATGAGAACTCAGAATTAAAGAACAAGGTTGTCAGAACCTGGATTTAGTAAATGAAAGAACTGAGGATCTCTTTAAGCATTTGATTGCCTCAGAGTCACAGTCCTAGAAACAGTCCCATGGCTCCAGTATAGGCCATTAATAGGCCAGATTCTTCACCCTTACTAACTGCATCTGGAGCTGTCAGCCTGTGACTCCTCCAGGGGACAGAGAAGGAAAAAACATCACAAATCTCAATAGAGCTAAAACAATAGAGGCCTTCAATGTACATTTGTTAGCTAAATTGGAACAAGGGAGATGTGGATGAATGTTCTCTTCTGCAGCTGGGTAAGAGGGGTGCTGCTCTCCAGCAGGAGGACACTAATAGCCAGCTATGAGGCATGTGAACCCCTTTCACCATCCCACTGGGTTGCAAGGATTAACTTTTAGAATTGAAGCCCATAAAAGTGATTAAACACACCATTGTTGTGGGTTAACTCAGGTTACTGAAGAACAAAACAAGATCCAGCAGGTGGATCAAGCTGCTAAGGTTGAAGTGGCTCAGGTGGATCTGGGCTGGCACCATAAGGATGAATTATTCATAGTTGTGTTATGGTTTAACCCCAGACACACTAAGTACCATGCAGCTGCTCATTCACTGCTCTCATCTCCACAACCCTGGTGGGATGGAAAGGAAGATCAGATAAAAGTAAAAACCTATGGGTTCAGATAAAAATTAATAATTGAAATAAAATATAATAGTAATAATAATAAAAATTAGTACATAATAGTAGTAGTAATAATAATAATAATAACTATTACTACTACATATAATAATAATTTTTTAAAGCGAGAGGATTAAAACAAAAGAAAAATCCAAACAATGCACAAGGCAATTGCTTGCAACACACAGACTGACTGGCCCCCAGCAGTGGTTGTTATGCCACAACTGCTATCTCATTTTTCTCCCTCCCTTTGGTAGAAGAGTGCAGATCACAATTTACTTTTACTTGGAAAGGTGTCCAGTACACCTGGAATCAGCTGCCCCAGGGATGGAAACACAGCAGTACCATCTGCCATGGACTGATCCAGCCTGCACTGGAACAGAGTGGACCTCCAGAAATCTGAGATACATTGATATTATTGTGCCATGCTATATAGCAGAAGAGGTTTTTGAGAAGAGGAAGAAAATAGTCTGAATCTTTCTGAAAATTGTTTTTCCATAGAATAAAGTAAAGTCACGGAACTTGTATGGGAGAATCCGTTTTTAGAAAAAAATGCCAAGATGGACATCATCAGATACCAGTGGATCAATGTCTGTGACCAATAAAATAACAACTATGCTTTCTTAGGCATTGTGAGTTTTGTAGAATGTATATTCCAAAATATAGTCTGATTGTCAGTCTTCTCTATCAAGTGACCCAGAAGCAGAACAATTTCCAATGGGTCCCTGAGCAATGACAAGCCTTTGAACAAATCAAACAGGAGATAGCTCATGCAGAAGATCTTGGGTCACTTTGGACAGAGTAAGACACAAAAAGTGTGCTCTATGACACAGCCAAGAGGAGTGTCTCTACCTGGAGCCTCTGGCAGAAAGCGCCTGGTAAGAGTCGTGGTCAACCCTTTAGGTTTTTGAGTCTGGGATACAGAGGATCTGAGGCCTGCTATACTCCAACAAAAAAAAAAAAACCAAACAAAAAACAAACAAACAAAAAAAATAGTGGTTTGAGCTGCTTCAGAAACGATTTGTGCTGAAGCTCAGCTCCTGCTAGCACACTGTCTGCCAGTGCTGGGCTGGATGTTTGAAAGAAATGGTCCCTTCTACACATCAAGCATAGGGTATACATAGGATCCTACATAGGGTAACTAGGTCACACTGATCACACAACTAGGTTGAATAGAAAACCCCAGTTATTCAGGAATTTTGGAAGTGGTCATGGGCTATCCAGAAGGCAAAGATTTTGTAATATCACTAGAGAAAGAGGTGGCAAGTTCTGAAGGAGTCCCATGCTGGTCACAAGAAAAGAATCATTGTGGTTTAACCAAGCAGGTGCTTAAATACCACACGGTCATTCACTCGTGCAGAGCCCCGTGGGGATAGGGGAGAAAAATGGGGGAAGAAAAGTAAAATTCATGGCTTGAGATAAAAACGATAAAAACAGTATGGCAGAACAGAAAGGAAGCAATAATAATAATAATAATAATAATAATAATAATGATAAAAATACCAATCCTATATAAAAACAAGTGATGCACAATGCAATTGTTCATGACCTGTTGACCAATGCCCAGTCAGTTCCAAAATACCACCCCAAAGCCACTCTTCCTCCTGGTTTATATACTGAGGGTGATTTCACACGGCGTGGAATATCCCTTTGGGCAGTTTGTATCAGCTGTCCCAGCTGTGTCCCCTCCCAGCTTCTCATGCTCCCCCAGCCTCCTTACTGGTCAGGTGGTATAATAAAAGGAAAATTCCTTGATTAGTGCAAATACTGCTTAACAATAACTAATTATTTTTTTTTTGTCAATATTCTGGTGCTAAACCTAAAATACAGTACTATACCAACTACTAGGAAGAAAAGTAGCTCTATGCCAGCCAAAACCAGGAGCCCATTTTTTATCAATCACAATAATATATAGTTGTAATATAGCAACTAGTATCAGTTTCATATAAGTGGAAAGATAAGTTGATCTGATCTATTGTAGTTGAGTTTGGGAGGAGATGAAACAAGAAAGAGTAATGAAAGCAAACAACAGAAAGACTGAATTTTCAGAAAGCTGTTAATAGTTTTTGCATCTCCTAAAATACTTGCTTCTTAATGAAAACTTACAGCTATTCCAAAGGCTTCTGGAGTCAGTTTTTGCATTTCCCCTTGGAAGGGAACTTACTGCACTGTTGTAATTCAACCACTAAAACTTCCACACCAGGAACAGGCCAGGGGCAAAGTGACTCTGATTTTTACATTGTCCCAGAACTGTGTTTTATTACTGCATCCCCTCAGGTCCCTAAGCTACAATAGATATCAAAGTCAGCTTTCCAAATCTATTTTTACAATAATTCAAGCTGGTTTCATGCCTTTTTTGTTTTACATTTTCCATCTGTAGTATGTTTAATACATGAAGCCAATTATATGTGAAAATGTAAAATGGTCTGATTTAATGGAAAAAATAAAGACCACATGTACACATGAGGAGAATAAACTCTGTGTTATTCCTTGCATTTGTCCTATGCAGTGGAATATAAATACAGGTTTTTGTAGCTTGTTCAGGAATGTTGTTGATCCTATTTTTTTCATTCCCTTGTCTCAACTTTATTCAAAGTGGATGTAAACAATAAATAAAATTATTGCCAAGGTTATTTTTCCTAAAAGTGACTGCTATAATCAGAAAAAAAAGATGCCATAAAAATGGTATCTAATATTTCACATTTATTCTCCCTCAGTGACTTCTTTATCAATTGTGCACATTTTGCAAGTCAAAACAAGATCTTTCTGTCTGTCAGTACTGCAGTTCCACATGTTACTTGGAAAGTAGACAATATTCTTCTGCTCTCTTTTTCAGTGATAAAGATTTTAGAATAAAAACAATACCCACCCTTCTGGATGATGATGCAGGAGGTAAACCTAAGTCTTTGCAATTTTACTTTGCAGTTCAGATAGAGGAAAACATATTTATAGTTAAATATATGAAAATGTCAAAAACCTGAGGCAGGTACTCAGGCTGCCAATTTGTGATTGTCCTTCTGATGCCAAAGCTTTGACTTCAAGCAGGCCTTGAGATATGGCAAGCACAGACATTAATGCAGCAGTGATTTTGAGTAAGCATAGCAAAGTTTAAAATAACTGAAATTATACAGAACTGTTGTCTTAGTCAGCATCTCCAGTGAGCTGATTGAGAGCTCAAGTCTGGATCTGAATCACAGGACTTTTATGGCACAGTTTCTAACAAATTGTCAGTCCTTTAGCACCTTATTTGGCCCCGAGTGGTGTAGTAACAGAAAAAACTCTAAATGTAAAAGTAGTCAAGACTCTGTTAAAACTCAGTGTTGTGTTCGTTTCCAAGTTTTCTGGTGGACTTTTGGCCAAAGTACAGAAGAACCAAGGGAATCCATAGTCAATGTAGTAGTTAGTTTTCCACTTCGAGTTTCCTTCTGCCTTTTTCATAGCAAGCCCTTGTTTTTTTCTGGTGATCAAGGATAAAGAAATGAGTACTCCATTGTTACACCTGAAAAAGAACCTTTTTTCACAGCAGATACAGTGCACAGAGATGACTGCTGGAACTGAGACAGAATCAAGGCTGCCTTTAAAATGTTGCTCTACGTTTTTTAGTGTTAGTGTTTTGGGGGGTTAGGGCTGCTTTTTCCAAAAGTATATCTATGGTGTTGTTTCTCAATAATAAATTATGTCTTCCTGTTTTACATTGACAGGACTGGAAACAACTCCTTGTATGAATCTAAAGACACATTAAAACAGTGAAGGGGGAAAAAAAAAAAGAAAAAGAAAAAGAAAATTTAGGACACTTTTCTTTGGGAGTGATGTGTTGCTTTTTATTTCCTCCTTCACAAATTTGCCAATCAAAAGACTAGTTTTACTGTGGGCTTAGAAAATATAAAATTTAAAATACTTCCAAGTGGCTGGCTCATATAATTAAAAAAATTATTTGTTCCAACTTGCTTCCTTTGATTTACTTGAAGTCTTAAAAAAAGTTCTTTCTGCTAACTATTGGCATTGTAACCCATTGTTCGTTAAATGGCCAAGATCAATTTACAAACCTTTTGTTTAAAAAAACTTTAAACAAACAAAATTAATGGCATATTATGTCCTGTTTCTGATAATCCAATTGAGAAAACAGCAATACATGTCTAATAAATGTTTTCAAAATTTCACTGAACTGTCATTGGAGCAACTGCTATATTGATCATTCTCTCTTATCTACTGTTCTAAAGGGCTACATTTATACAGCTCAGATGTCTATCAAAAGAATAATCTTTCCTTCAATAACCTTTATTTTGTCTGAGCTTTTAGCACGTTTGATGTGCTGCTGCTCTTTAGAGTCTAGAATTTATAAACAGCATTTTGAGTGGCATACAAGGGTTCAGTGTGAGCTACCTAAACATATGCACTTATTTAGCTGTGGAAATTGTCACAGTGTCTTTCACAGCTCTACCTGTAACTGTGAAATTGTCTGTGCTCGAAGAATACTTCGTTGAATGCGTGACTTAGAGAGTGATGCTAAAGACTCTTGTAGTGTCAAACTCTAATTATCACCAGAGACCTTCTAGGGGTTGTTTACACATATATCACCCCAGCAAACTTCCCAGGACTTAACTTCTCTCTTGTTTATCTTCTCCCATCCTATTAGCTGTATTCATCTCTAAACCAGCTTCCTCTTTAAATTTCAGTGAAGGAAACATATTGCCCTCAAGCTGCCCACCAGACATTGGTGCAATTGACATGATTTGCACCAGCATAAGCAACAATCTAAGTGTGTCTACAGTGAATGTATTTTATTTTAGATGTTCAGCCTTGGGCACAGTCAGGTTATGTTCAGAACCTCCTCTAGCTTGACCTTTCCTTGATTATTTTTTTCCCCTGGCAGAAACCTCTGAATAAGCTTTTCCCTTTGTTGCTGCTTTTTCTTTCTTTGCTGCTGCCTCTCTTCCTAACATACAGTTCACCCACCACAAATAGCTGTCATGTTTGTAAATAAGACAGACAGACAGACACTGAGACACTGACTTGTAGCCACATATAGACCAGCCAAATTATCTGTAGCTCCCATCACATTTCACCTTTCTTTTCTAAAAGGGAGCAACAACCAAAACTGGCTGCTATTAAAATTCTGTAAAGCATATTAAAGGCAAACTCACCAATAAAGTTTAACCATGTTTTTCTGAGACATATTTATCTGGTTCGTATTACTGGGATTTATGATGTCTGTGTAGTGCTGGATCTTTGCCCCCTATTTTCATTTCTTTTCCCCTTAACTGAAAATGTACCCTAGGTTAAACAAAAGCCATAAAATCTATGATCAGTAAAAAGAGAAAATCAGATGCAGTGTGAGATATTTCAGTCAAGCAGAACAGCTAGAAACTCAGCCGAGAGGTGCTGTTGATTCAGTTTGTGTGATGCTGAATAAGCTGGAAGATGTTCACAAGATTCTTTGTTTTAAAACTGAGTACCAAAGAAAGAATTTCTGCCAAGCACTGTCCCATAGCAAATGTAAAAGTCATTTCATTCCTTTTTCATTTCCTCAGATTACAGACAGTCAGGAATCATACAAAGACAGAAAATCTATTCTTAGCTTCACTGGAATGGGTGAATCAGTTCAGATTAAAGAAAAAACAGCAAAAACATTGACAAATCATTGACTGAAACTTCAGCCAAACAATTTCAAATGTTCTGGGCTAAAAAAGGGTTTAGTTAGATTTGTGTTATTATTTTTAACCCATCACTTCAACTTTTCTAGTGAAATCAAAATATTAAAATAATAGAAAAAATTCTCCCATGTTTCTTCAAAAAACCTAGAGGCTCTTTTTAGACATACACCTAACCGTATGCAGGATGTTTTTTCATGTCTGGTTGAGTTTGAAATCAAATGAAAGCTCAATAGGAAATAAGAAATATTTTTTTTTTAAATAACTAAAATTGTATGCTAGGGCAGATATGCAAATTAGTAATTTGCAAACAAGCTCCTTGCTAGAGTACTGGCAGCTGGATCCACACCTCTTTCCTTGCTAGAACTGATAGGCAGCACATGTGTCATATTTAAATCCTGCTATCTATAAACTATTGTTTGAGGGCAAACAATCTGCTCAATTTGGCTTTGAATACAATATACTATACATGAAAATCTAGCAAATTGTAAAAGCCAGACAAAGCAGACCAGTGCACATTCTAGGACTCCCCACTTGCAAAAGGACCTTTCTGAGCTTGCACGACTAATGATGTTACTGTGTGCTGCTGGAAGCTTTTTTTCAAAAACTTCAGGATTAATTTGCTATCAAAATGGTTGACAAGCATTCACACAGAAAATAATGATATTTTAAATTCCTAATTTGTCATGTCATGTGATGTCATAAATTAAATAAAGCTATATTATTTCTAAGTGAAAACATCCTTTCAGGGGATAGCAATCATTTCCCATGTGACTGTGTTTCTCAGACAAAGTGGGAGGGTGTGTGAAATAGTTCTCCCTTAAAAAGTATTTTCAAAACCTAGTGAGGAAGTTTGCAGGAAGAAATGTCTGGAATGACAAACTGAATACAGTCATTGTCGGAATTAAAAGGAGCACAACAGATTAAAATATTTTTTAAAATGTAGAAATGAATTTGATATCAGTTTTCAGTCTCTCTCATTCAAATAAGATTATGTTTGTTGCCAGTAAGATTAGTTCCAGTGTGGACAGGATAAAAGATTAGGGTGAGACCGTGCAACCCTTTCTCTTTAGAGGAAAACCTGTAGATGGAATAATGACAAAATCTGATGTCAAAAACTGAAAAGAGAAATATTTCACAAAATACATGTTGTTCTTTCTAGTTCTTTCTCTAAACTCTGAGGGACAAGAAAGCAGCATAAGATAAAAATATTCAGAAAAAATTGGTCAGGTAACCTTCCTCCCAGACATAATGGCAGAACAGAGAGCACAGCACAGTGCATTTAAGTCGGAAACTGAACAAAACCCCAAGCAATTCTAACAGTTCCCATGCTTCTGCTGCACTTGTGAATATCGCAATGCCTTGGAGACAAGGCTTCACTGTTGGCTAGAGGAGGCCTTGGGGAGGTGGGAGCTCTGGCTCAGATGACTCTCTTCAGTTTGCTTTCCCTCCCCTTGCTAGCTGTCCTCATTCTCCTCAGAGAGCTCATACTGCGTCAGAGAGAGCACAAAGCGTTATCTCCTTTGTTCCAGGAGATAGCTGGGAAGTTGGAACTGAGCTGCTTGACTCTATTTGGGCTTGGCTCATTATGAGCATATCCAAAAAAATCACACAAGGAAAAATTGCAAGCAGAATTTAAGGTGCACCTAGATATTTAAGGGGTGAATGGAGATGTAAATGCCAGTCAAACACAAAAGAACATTTCGGCACCTTGGAATTCATCTAGACTGTGCAAGGGCCAGGCACAAACTTATCAAACTAATAGTGGTTGGATTTCTACATCCACACATTTTGGGTCAGCACAATACAAAGATGCAAACTAGATATTGAAAGCAAATGCTGCCCTGCTGATGCAGAGCCCTGACATTAATTTTAAACCAGACATTAATTTTACAAAAAATGGAAATGTAATCTTGCAGTCCCAAAAACCAATATAGCCTTCTCCAGTTTAACTCTTCTAATAGTGCTCCTAGAAAGTGCATGCCCACTATACATCTTCTCTGTGAATATAGCTTTGGATTAGATCTGCTGGTCTCTTAAAACAGATTACTGTAAATGTGCAGATCATTACAGATGGAGACAGATAGATATATATATCACATGTTTACAGGTAAAGTGGAGTCAAATAGTTCCTTCTACTTTTGTTATTAAATTTATTACTTCTTTTCAAGTTCTAAATAACATTGATACAAATATAATTAGAAATTTTCTGATGGTACAATGAATTTTAACTTAGCAAGAAAAAGCATAACATGATCTGAAGGCTGGAACTCTAATGAGGTGCAGAGAACAGTATTCTGCACATGAAGAGAGATGGTACAGTTCATAATGCTAGGTCCTCATTTGTACTAAAAATTGGTATATTTGCACCAAAAAAAAAAAATAAAAACAACCAGACCTTGTGTTTTTTGGACCTTTAACGCAAACAATTAAATTTCATCTCTGTTTTTGTCAACAAACTCCTGTGTCAGATGAGTGAAGTCACTCATATTAAGCTTTTCATAAATGATTCTTAATTTCTAATTTTCTCAGTAACCATCTTGAAAATATAGAGTTTGTTTTTCCAAGGTCCTGAATAGTTATATCTGTAATTAAATCCGTGGAAAAGACACATAGAAAATGTTTTAAGTATGCTAAAGTCTTTGAAAAATCACTGTTTTGTGGTACAATATTTGAAAGTTTAAGCCACAGCTATTTTGGTACACATCTTGCTCATATGCAAATGGAGATTGTCTTCTTACAGTACTTAATGCCCAAGATAGTAAATTCATTACACATAAAGGCAAAATTTCTGCAATGTTTGGTTCCGTAGGAAAGTCAGATGGAAGGCTGGTAGTATTTTTTTTTAACACATCACATATTCCTGAGGCTACACTTGAATTCTGTACCTGGAATCACTTGTATGTCTCCTTAACACACCAGTGATATGAGTGAACAAGTTTCAGACCGATACCATCTCTACTCCTTTTTTTTTTTTTTAATTTTTTCTTTGTGCATTGGTTTTCATNGGAACAAGTTTCAGACCGATATCATCTCTACTCCATTTTTTAAAAAATTTTTTCTTTGTGCATTGGTTTTCATGGAAATTTAGTTGAGCTGATCACTTATTATATGCATTAATTATAATATACTTTTTAGTAGCTTTACATACATATAGCAGTGCTTATAAATTCAGGAAAGTATGAGGCTCCCCAGTTTCATCAGATGTGTTCTGGGCAAACAACAGTGTGTAGTTAAAAAATATGATACTGAAACAAAGAAAATTACATTCTGTCCATATTTCACTTGAAACAACAGCCAAACACATTGCTTATAGCAGTCAATTTGGACGTTTCTAGGGCCCTGAAGAGAGATGGGAAAGCTGTTGGGCAGAGCCATCAGGTGTACTAATGAGATAAGGGAGCTGGAGAGATCCTTAGAAAATAGTTGTTGGAGAGGTTAGGAGGAGGGAGTTTGGAGGTTTGGGTTTTTCATTTTGGGGCCACATATGCTCCAGGAAAGATTCATATTCCCTATCTCAAAGGAACACACATAGTATACCAGTAGGAAATACCAAACAATCATAAGCAGTGCCCAGCAACTTCTGCTCTCAGTGGAGATAAGTACAGAGATGATGAAAAGGCAGCTAAACACCAAATTGAATAACACTGACTCTAAAATAAATCACAGTACTCAGTTCGAGTGGAACCAATATTATCCACATTCTTTTGCCAAAACAATAAGAAATTATTTTCAATTCTGCACAGACATGTTAAGACAACATCGCTTTTCCTTCACTTCTAGAGGAGAAAATTGTTGTGTGGAGAGTGTTTTAAGAATGGATCTTTTTTCCTTATCAGACATTCCATAACTGACTGACCTGCTAATTCTCTTGGAAAAAAAAATCAATAAAAACAATTAGTTGAGTGGAAATTATATGTTTGACAAAGTTCAATTTTTTACAAATCTGGGTATATTAAACTTTGTTGATGAGTTCAAGTAATCTAGATTATTCATGTGAACTAGACATAACTCAGAAAAATAGACATTTTATTTACAGAATTATTTAAAATATTTTTTTCTCTTTATTATGATCTCTACTTGGTTAAAACATACACAGATCATTCCAAAATCATACATGACCCAGAAAATAGAGATCTGAAGAATTTTCAGTATTTCTTTTTAGCTTGCAGTCTTTCTCTTACTAGTTAGTTCATGCCCATTAAATTTTAGATGCATTTTCTTCCATTAAAGATGACAGAAAACTGATTCAGGAAAGTCAACATGCTGGATTTCTTCAGTTTAAGGGAACACTTCCACTTTCTATACAAAAAAAAAAGAATAAAAAATTCACATGTTCTCTTATGTTCTTTTAAAGTCATAAGAAAGTTCTTTGGATCTTTTGTCTCATAAACATTTGGAGTTTTCTGGAAAAATATTCACACAAATAAATGCTTTGTATGCTTTAAAAAATAAAAATAACTCATTATGCTTTTTTATGAACATGAGATAATCATCTCTCTTTTGAAACACCTCTATGCAAGTGTAAACTACAAAATGCTCTCAGATCTTTAGGAGATCAAAAAGCTCATAACTTTGAAAGTCAGTCTCAGTTAACCGCAGAAACTTCTACAGGTTTGGATATTTTATGATTGTTAAAATTTTGAATATTTAAAGGCAGGACTAAATTGACAGAAAGTGGGAAAAGGTACTTCTTGTATGTATTTGGGGTCATATGGGTTAAAAGAAGACTGATGTACAAATCTGCTTGTAGAAAGATTAATTTTGGAGGTCTTAGCCAGCAAGAACATTAACCTTTTCAGACACTTTTATATGGATTTATTAAGAAATTCTTTCCCTAATGATCCCACCCAGGCTTTGCTTTGATATAATTGGGTCTTGTGTTTCAAGCTGCTGAAGATGAGTAGATTTGCCCTCATTCTATCTGAGGAAAAATATTTTCTCCATCCATCCAAATGAGGTCCTCCCAGACCAGTCTATTAGGCAAAGAAAGGAAGAATAGGGTCAGCTAAAGACAACAGAACACCATGGAAAACAATCGTCTTTTAAAACTAATGCATTATAAGATCTTCTGATGAAGGAAAGAATGGATGAACACCTTTTCTCCTCTTCTCTTCTCTTCTCTTCTCTTCTCTTCTCTTCTCTTCTCTTCTCTTCTCTTCTCTTCTCTTCTCTTCTCTTGTCTTCTCTTTTCTTTTCCTCATAGTAGTTTAAGTTTTTTCTCTTCTCTTCTCTTCTCTTCTCTTCTCTTCTCTTCTCTTCTCTTCTCTTCTCTTTTCTCTTCTTTTTTATGTTCCTAATAGAAGATTAAGATTTAGGAAGTATGTATTTGAAAAGCTAAGGCAAAATTCATATCTGCCATATCACTTTTAATTTTAATCATATCTGGAAATTATGTAGTGTATATTTTTGTCAAAACTTGAAACAACAACACTAAGGGTCGGGATCACTATAATTACTAACCCAGCAATGAACTTCTCTATTTCTATATTTCCTGATGCTATCTCCTAAGAAAAAAGAAAACCCTATTTAAAAGGAATACAGAATAAGAATGTGGTAGTGGGAGGAATACAACATAAATCAAGGACCAACACAATATCTTAGAGATATATTTAGTCATACTCAGCTGGAACACAGGAAAGGAGACTAATTACAGAGTTTAGATGGGTCAGAAGTTAGGAAACTAACCTTAGATTTAGAAGTCTTACATTCTATTCCTTGCTGTGCCACAGACTAACTAGGTGAAACTGGTCAATTCCTTTTACTTCTGTCTTGATTTCAATTCTTCATAAGCAAAATTGAGGATAGTAATACTTCCTCCACACATTCTGTTGATGAT
The DNA here is from genome assembly GCA_013397295.1 of Polioptila caerulea. Lineage (NCBI taxonomy): Eukaryota > Metazoa > Chordata > Aves > Passeriformes > Certhiidae > Polioptila > Polioptila caerulea. The sequence continues at coordinate 295,611 of VYXF01008573.1, forward strand.
TTTCACTATTTGAGTGTTACAGTAGTTTAGATTGTATAGATTTGGATAAGGGCAAAGAGAAGGACAAAAGAAACAGCATTTTTTTGAGAAGCTGAACTGCCTGCCGAGGATAAGACTTCAAAATAATTGTAACCATTAAGACAAACTCTGCCTTCAGTAAGTTGCAATTCAGATAGCTGAAATTTATGCTGTAATGTTACTGTGGGTATTTATTTCCTTAAATCCCCTCTTTGTTTAAATCAGAACCCTACCATTATTTTGGCTCAATTTTTGTGCTGAAATAGAATGGTATTTATTAATAGGTTGCTCTTTTAGTTTAAGTCTATAATTTAAAGTAACTATGAAAGTCAAGATTCAGTAAAACCTGTGTCCAGAAGTTCACAGAAGCTCTGGTAAGTAGAAGTTCTTGAAAGTACTCTTAAATTATATCAATTGCACAGTTTGTGATATGATATACACTTAACAGTTTTCAAAGAACTAGTTGATGATTGAATCTGTTTCTGCATATTTATTTAATTAAAAAAAATATATATTTTCTTGGTCTTATGTTTATTATTTTCAATATGGATGATAAACTGCTGAGGCTGAAACATATAATGCCACTCATCAGGACAGTTCTAAATTGCATCAAATTATGAGATTCTTCCTTTAAAAAGTCAGACCATGAAAAGACATTTCAAAGGGAAAGGTAACAATGGTGAAAAAAAATTAGAGAAGACCAGCCAATAGACTAATTTATATGCACACCCACAGTCTCTGTTTTTCCTATGGCAAATAGACAGCTCAGCTGTCTACAGCTTTCTCTCACCTTTTCAGTACCTCTGTATATCACTTATCCACATGGCTATTCCAAGGGGTAAATGAGAGTAAGAGCAATCATCTGGGCAGTGCAGTTGAAATGGAGCTGTGGCCCTTGTAATGTTCCCCTATTTGCATCACCTGCTCCAACACTTCTCCTTAAGAGGCATCTGCCAAACTGCACAGTGCTCTCCCCTACTTGTGCAGGCAATGCTCTTCATGTGGCCTCTTAAATGGAACGATTTATCCTCAGGGAAATGAGTCTCCCTTCAGTTAATGATGAAGCTGGGGCTAGTGGGGGATAGTGTAAAGGTTAATATGAATATTTTGCAGCTGACATATTAACAATATCACCCAGTTTTCCCTGGAAGAGAACAGTGGTTAGCTTGATCCTGGTCACTATATATGCCTGTAAAATGAAGAAGATCCAAAGAATAAATTTGATTCAGGCAAGAACTCACTAAACAGCATCCAAAGATAGGGGGAAATATTTCCAAATTTTAAAAACTGATTTCATCAGGTTCAAATGTTAATCTCTGTTTGATAAAACTACCCCTTCAACCAACCCCCTCCAGGGATTTCCCAAGTAAATCAACTATGATTTACATCTCGTGCATGACTTTATATCCCTCTGATAAAATTTTAGAGTTACAGATTATTGAAATCAATTAAACTACTTATCACTAGCCTTTAGAGTAGGCTATAAGGAAAATACAAAAGTTCTGAGATTAAGTTGTTCATTAAAAGCAAGTATCATCAAGAATTGCTAGGTAATTTATTTCCAAGTATAATGAAATTGCCTACACACATAACAATTACAGTGGTATAATAGGTCATGTCCAAATGGCATGAAAAATATTAGAGATTAAAAACATCTAATCAAAGATTTGTAGCACACTATTTTATAAGAGATCTAGTAGATTTCCATTAGCCTATAAAGAATCTATAAATAGGATGTATAAAATGAATTCCATTTTCTTTTCGGAATTCACAAGTCTCACGATATAAAAGAGTTTTCATCTTAAATAAAACACTGAAATTCAACCACACAATAAATATTGCAGAAACCAGACTTTTTTCAATACCCGTGAAACCCTACAAATTGAGTTTAATATAATATTCTGCCTGCTATTTCATACCTAATTGTATTTTCATTATTCTTATTATATATGACAGATCATTCATTAATTTGAGGTTTCTGGTTTCTGTTGACATTTTTGTTCTTTTTTTTTTTTTTTTTTGGACTTTAAGTAACACTCTTGCCTGCTGCTCTGAGGAAGGTTTGAAAGGGTGTGAGTTTTGGGTTTTTTCATTGAATATTTGGAAAAAAACAGTTTAGAGTAGTAAATTTGTGGACATGTTTGCTCAAAATATCTCTCCTAAAGCACAAGAATAGATTGTTTTCCTTGGTTGTTACTCCCAGCTCCGACTCCAGTAGCAGATCCAGCATATCCTGAAGACAGCACAGGACCCAAGTGGAAGTACAACCAATATACCCATGACAAAAGCCGTCGTTCAGAAAAATAAAGATGAAGTAGCTCTCCTTTGCTCCTACACACTTAAAAATAATTTTAACTCAGTTTTGCCCTCTCAAAATACTTTCCTTCCCTAAGTGTTTTTTATTTTACTGTTTATCTCATACGATTTTAAAATAATAACAAAGACAGAAAGATACTCTCTACTTTGGATTCCATTGCTTCCAGGATTCAGTTGGTGTGACTCGGATGTCAAGATCCTGAGTGACAGCAAACATACCACTCAGCACAGCTCATATAGCAAGAACTGACCAGGACCAAAATCATCTCTCTAGTCAATCCCATGTTGATTTTGCTGTGCAAAGATTTTGTGTACAGAATCAAGAGAGCAAGGAACTTGAATAGAATAGATGACATGAAATCTAACCCTTAACTTAAGGTATATGGTGGACTAACCCAAATGAAACATTCATGATCCCATTACATGCTATGTGACTCCCAAAGGACCAAAATCAAAGCCACAAATAGCTGTCATTTCTTAGGAAGATTCTTAAACATGTTGATTAATTTCATTCCTAGCCTTTGGGTTTTTTGTGTAGCTGCTGAAACAGTACCTTGCCCTGCAGTATTCAAACTGACAGCAGCCATCCATAGCAGTAATTGCAAATAGCATTCCCTACAACAGGATCACAGTTTTCCATATTTGACCCTGGCATGGAAGCCACTCATAAACACACAGACCCCTGTTTAAACAGCAGACAGGTCGGGAGGAGTGGGAAGTTCCCAGCTTTACTCCTGCCAGAGTGGCTGTGCCACTTGGCTGTCGGATTTGGCTGTGGCAGCTGCCACCAAAGGGGAGAGAGACAGGTTCTGCTGCCCCGTGACTGGGAGTGCTGCAGTGCAGGTCTGGGGAGCCCCCTCCAGAAGCAGCATGGTCTCTCCCTGTACCCTGTGTGCAACGGTGGCTGCCAGGCCACTTCCCAGGCAGGGCTCCCGCTGCCTACCTCAACACAAACTTACCTGTGAAAGGGTTCTTGAAGCCACTTCAGAGTATAAGTTGTATTCTCTCAACATATGCGTTCTCTTTTGCCTTGGTGAAACTCATTTTTCTGAGTTATAAGGGAATATATCTAATGGTGTAAATAGGAATACAGCCTAACACCTCTCTAAAGACACTTATAATCAAATAGCATAAATCATATAGTTAACCTTTTGACACAATTTTAATTTTAATTAATACATTTTTAATCATACATGACAAGTTGCATCTGCTAATGAGTGATGACGCTGGCTAGAGAAAGAAGTATGGTATTGAGCCTCAGAAATGTTGCATTAGGCATGTCTGTGTGGATTCCAACCACCTTACATCCCCATTCAGGAAAGCTCCCAAGCTGAAGCTTCAATACAAATGTATGAGTTGCCTACAGACATTCTAAAAAGACCTCTTTGAAGCAAAGTCTTCACTTCCAGGTGGCTTTTTTCTGAACACGGACAAAAGACACTACTTAATCTAATTGCACTCTCACAAGAACAGAAAGATAATTCTGAAACTTTTGGGGGCTAAAAGATGTCACTCACACTTTCATCTTGAGATACTTTAATTACTAATCTCTACAGATGAGTTTTACTTCTTAAACACAGCAAAGGAAGATGGAGGAAAAAGGGTTTATTTCCTTGTAATGTTAGTGATGTGTTTGATGGTCCAGTTCACTAGAAGATCAACAGCATGTGAAGATTTCCCCAGAGACCTTCATCATTACTGGTGTAGATCTCATCACAATTCAACACATTTATTGCTCTGTCTCTTTTCACAGATGGCTGTGACACCAGTTTTCCTCCTTGGCTTTTTTTAGCAACTGTACTTTAAAGAAAACAAGCTGGACTAACAAATCTTGTTAAGATTCTAACATAAAGCACTAAAAGGGTAGAAAAATCTCAGTTAAAAGTGAAATGTACCATATGCCCTCTAACAACTATGCATCATTTAGAACTGCCTTTGTGACTGTCTTATTGTCCCCAATTGCACCTAGATGTATGTAGAGAGAAAACTTTCACTGAAAGCTGTAAATATCTTCTGGTTTTGGGGTTTGGTTTTTTTTTTGTTTGTTTTTTGTTTGTTTGTTTTTGGGGGTTTTTTTAATCCAGTTCTGAAAAATACTTTTTTTTTTGCATAGTTTTTTTCTGAGAGATTTTATATATAAAAGCTATGTAACAGTTTCATAGATATCCTTTATTATGAACAATTTTCAGTTCAAGAATGCAAACCAATTTTAATTAATTTGGATGAGTTTTTAACCTACTTCCTTTTTACAGGACCTATTAAAGATAAAAATGATGTATGGAGAGTCACTCTCTTGAAGTGTGTGTTATAACCCTTATTTGCATAATAAAAGAGACTATGCATAAGCTTAAAAGTAATCATAAACGTATATTAATGAAGACACTTATAGACACATGAAAGTGTCTATTGACACATAGATTTTTCCATGTTGGGGAAAAAAATCTAAGTTATTAATGCTGACAGATTCAATACAGATGATGTTATGTATGTTAATATTATTATAAATCCTTATTGTTATTCATAGGCTTATATTAATATTGTCATTATGAATCATATTCTGTCAGTTCCCATGAGAAAATATAAATACAAGATGGCAATACACAGTGGCAAAGTGGCATTGTCATGTTTATATTAATGTCAAGTTCAAATTAAAATTAGTTCTAAAATTAGTGACAAAGACATTGTTTTGCATTTAAAAACAATCAGCATTCATGTTAATGCTGCTAATAAATTTATGTTGAAATAACCAGCTTCAGTAACTATAGATTGAATGTGTTTGTTGTCAAAGTAAATGGAAATACAATCTTTTGAAGCTATCATTACTGAGCAATGAATAAGGAAAATGATGTGCAGACTTTTTGCTTATGAATATGACGGTCCTGATTCTTTTTCCTGATGACGTTCATTTTGCCCTAGAGTTGGTTATGGATGTCAACCTGTTTTGTTTTGGTTTTTTTTCCTTGTGCCACGACAGTCAGGTTCAAGACTTGCTGAAGGGCATAGATGGCTCTGAGTTCCAAACAGAGGGCAGTCACTGGGTATCATAGGGTTGACTGAGCAGTACTTCACCTTCCTTCACCCCAGCTGCAGTTTTGGACCACATGCAGTGTTGAATTATCTTTGGTCCAGCCTATTGCTAGAAGAGTCATGATGCTTGTTTGCTTAGTTACATTTCCATTCAATTTCTTAAGAAACATTTAAATGAGAAATTATACTAAATATAGGGTGTTTATTAACAGGACTATTGAAATTGTTTCACCTTTCTTCTTCAGCATTGTGTCAGTGAGGAGTTGTTTGTTGTATACACAGTACAGTCAGCGTTTTTGTACTGTTTTCATCAGGCAAAACAAAGTACCCAGAGTCTGCTAATAACAAACAGAAGCCTAAACCTTGCACTATTTTTTCTACTCTATTTTCTTTTTCTTGGGCAAAAAAAATATAGAAAAACCTATGTTCAAATAGGGTTTGGTGTATTATTATTTCCCAGAAAAAAGTAAGAACAGTTGTAATACACCATAACATATAGTGAGCACCACTTATGAGATTCAGAGTTTGGATTCAATCATGTTGCTAATTTGAAGAGGATTTAAGAAAATAGCTGATCCTTCAAGAAATATGATATCTATATAGGGAGAGGTTAATTTTGAAGGAGTTGAGTTGTATATAGATTCTCATGGACACAATGTGCTTTCTGTACCAAGCAGTACTTGCAAATGAACATCTGTACACACAAACGACTTTGAACACATATAGGAAACTATCTCTATACAGTCATTCAATTTTCATGTTTGCTTTCCAGAGATACTTCACAAGTTAGATAGAGATTTCCATATTATCCTACCTATGGAATTCATCTTTATTTTCGTAAATATTTGGGCTTAACTAAGGATACAAAAATCTATACAATTAGAACCTATGCACAGGATGTATGCATTAAGAGTTTTCTATCTGTTTTTCTATTCCCTGACAAGTTACCTGTCATTCAACCTACGCATTGCTGGTGTCATATGGGCATTAGTAAAAACACAAAAAACCTGCATAGATGGAGCAACCACACCCAGTTGTTATCTCACTTGAGAAAACATAACCTACTGTCTTTTACACTAATGCAAACCCTCTAGATTACTACCTTCCCTGAGTTGAACTGAATTCTCAATTCATACTTGTTAAAATCTCACTTAATCTGCATGGGACAGTTATTTAAAAAAGAAGGCTAACTAGTAACCTGCACGAGTGTACAGATGCCTTAGGTAGTAAGTGCAAAGAAACATTTGTGAAAGATGAAAAATTCAAAAAGATCAAACTTTAAACTAAGAAGATTCAAAGAGTGAAAAAATGTTACATCAAATCCACCCAATCCGAACTGATAATTCTGTCTGCAAAACCTTAATCTTATTTCATGTTCAGGAAAAGATGACCTCAGTAATGCATAGGACCCTGTTTCAGACAAATAGTTTTCTTGCATGATTATTTTTATAATGGAAATTATCCCACTAAAATCTATTTACGAAGTCAGTGAGTAAGACAGCTCAGAGAGCTTCACCCTTCAGTCTCCTTTAGAAAAGCACTCTTTCTTAGCTTAGAAGCAAAGAACTTTGTATCAATGTCTTGACAAAAAAAAAATAAATAAAAAAAAAGAGAACTGTACTCTAAAACATTTCAGAGTTGAGTTTTCTACCTAATGTGCAGAAATAAAACCAGGGGCTTTTCTTTAGGCGTATTTTTAGACTATCTTGATTTGCATGTGGATAAGTCTCACATTAACCAGTGATGGTGTCACATTTGGATCATGGCTGTTCTGATATCATCAAAACTGGAGAAAAAGACGTCATTCCTTTCCTTCTTTTTTTTCTGCCCATCCGCCTTTCTGGGGATGAGAAACCATGTCTAACGCAGGGAAAGGAATGAAACACAGACAAGCTACATAGCAATCTGCAGCTTAAGTCTGGCAAGAGATCAGCCTCTAAAGTGCTCCCTTTCAGAGAAGCAGCTTACCTACCTTCCATAAGTATGTGAAAGTCTGTTTCTTTTCTACGTTTTGTCAACACTTGTTTATCTCACCCTACCAAATCTCCTTGAATTGAGTTGTGTGTCTGCAAAATGAATCCGAAGCTCAAACAAGCCATTGACATTCTCTGCTCCCACCCAAGAGAAGTTTCATTTTTCCGCTGGCAATAATCCATGACATTTAAATTCTGTCTTCCACAACAGGCTTATAGAAAACTAAGGAAAGAACTATAGTGCCAGTGCAGCAAACATAACTTTATCAGCCTTATTTAAAACAACTGGTAAAGTCAGTCAGGATAATGTGAATTTTTGTTTACTAGCTTATTTCTTGACTTTTTACATGACTGACTTTCCAACACGCTGTAGTATGTCATTTTCAAGATCCAAGCATGGTCTGCAGAACAGCAATAATATCCATGATGGTGAAAGAATAACAGCCTTGAGACTACGCATGAGTTTGTCAAGAACCAATTTTAAACCCATTTTAGCAAGGCTAGCAGCTGCTGTTTTAAACAGAAATGAAAAGGATAACAAACTCACCCAATCAACCCAGGCACTCAACTGGCTTCTGCCTGGCCATATTCATGCCACCACTGGTCTGAAGGGACTCCAAAACAGACAGTCTGGCTGTCTGGTGCATTTCTTCTCACTAACTCCTAATGTTAACTCAAGGCAAACCTTCTCTTTGATGTGTCGCTTTAAGAAAGCAGCATTACCAGAAACCTTGTCTCTGGGGTCTACAAAAATTCAAGCTGTAGAAAAAATAAGTCCAGACTTCTGGAAAATTAATTTCCTTGAAGAGATGTCCCATTCAATGTCACCTGATAAAGCTCCCATTATTTCACAGCAGAACTCTGAGCACTCAAGCCTACTTCCCACTGATCTTTAACTCATGCTTTGCAGTCCATATTTTTTGTTTTATAGATGACTAAAAAGAAATTATTTCTTTCAAGAAATTGTGAATCTGATGAGGAGCATATAGCTACAACTTTTCTTCTTTCCTGCAATTCATTATTCCCTTACCTCTTATATTTAAGTGAATATGATTTATATAATAATAATATTAATAATGAAAATGAGAAAGATATGTTAAATACATTCTTATAACCACAAATTCATGATTGCTCCCTGACATATGCTCTCCAGAGTTTTCCTCAATCTTGCTGTAAAAATGATGGCATTCCCATGGGGAAAATATTACCATGAAAAAATACACAGTTTTTGTATGCAACCTATATTTATTTAACCACAGTTAAGTTTGGTTATTTTTCTCATCCTGTTTCATAGCTATATTTACCTTATATGAGCTCATCTATTTCCATATTTGCTATTGGGCTGAGTAAAATAGTAAGGACCTTTTAATTGCCCCTCATCTTTAACTCATTCTTTCAGTCACTGCCACTCCGTGTTTGTTGGCACCTTTCTGTAGGTGGTGGAACTGAAGGCAACAGTGCAGGTGTGATCTGGCCAGGGAGGTACAACCACAATGCTGCTGTGCAGAGCAATTGTTCCACTGGTTTACTGCACAAGATCATATTGCTTTTTATTGTCACTGTAATGCATTCCTAGCTGTTTGCTAGCTGTCAGCCCCAGATTTTGTCCAGCACAAGGCATTTCACATACTTCCTTCTTGAATATCTGGGCTTTGGAAGCATTTTGGTTTTGTTCTATAAACAAATCACATTTTTCTGCCTGGACATGTGTCAGAGTATCTACTTATAGGGAAAAAAAATAAATTTTAGTCACTACAACTAGGGACATGAAAATAGTAATATTTTCTCCAGTCAGTACTGTTTTGGTGAGATTTGCTTGTTTTTCTCACCATTCTGCAGAGGGAGAAAAGTGTTATGTTCCATATTTCACAGGCCTAGCAATCCAAAGAAGACACATGTGGCCTAGTTACAACTCATCATCCCCTTATAAACACATGCATTAATTATCACTGAAGGATATTTGATATCGTAGAAGAATTTGCGCAAATTAGGCAACACTGGCTTTGTGGTTACCCTAGTCTTGAGTTCTGTGCACCTTTGAAACATCTCTATTTTCCAGGTATCTAAAGAGTTTTCAAGAGCAGAAGGAAAAGGAAGAATTGTACCAAGAAACTTGCTGACCCCTTTCTGAATGTCATGCAAGTGGTTCTAGAGACAGACAAATCTCTTTTCTCTTGGTTCCTATGGAAACATCCACCTCTACTCTCCTTTATCACCATATAGCTTATTCCTCATGTCTCTAGGTATTTTCTTTCTGCTTCCCCAAATGCTTGAATTGAATATACTCTCCATATTTACTCCTTATGTGATTTGACACTTCCCTTGTCATTGATGGAAGCACCCAGCAAGATTTCAAGATAATCTTTCACCCACCCATTGGTAAAATCTCCATAATTTCACTAGAGGAAAGGATGGACTGTCAGAATTTTTACACAAAACTGTTCCTATTTTAGATTTGCTTTTTCCAAAAAGATTATGGGTGTTCACCGCTTAGACTGGCAGGATGAACTGCTGAAGGCCATATGCAGCCTCTCTTCAGCATTAAAATCACACCTTGGCTGTGAAATTAACAAAGGTAATAACTGTAAACATCTACTTATGCACATGCAGAAATGTGAAGACAATGTGTTGCCCCTTTTTCTGGAGTGAAGTGATACTTGTGATAGGTTCAGTACTTTAATTGTAGCTCTAGGAAAAGCATAGTATCAGAAAAAAATTTACAGACTATGAGTGATATTACATTCAAATCATGAGCAGATCATTTCAGAACTGCTGTATTTCTTATTAAATTTAAATGAAGGGGGCACAGGAAGAAAGAAGCCCTTCCCTAAATGCCTAAGACCAAAACCTGAAACAGTGTTGTCCTGTATCTACGTGTGAGTTTTTACATCACCTGATAAAGAGCAAATTTTATCTGACTTAAATGATTCTTCATGTTTTTTGTTTATAACACCACTTCTACCTTCCCCAAAAGAGGACTGTCTTTATCAAGCATATATCATCACTGAAAATTACAATGGTCTCATGAACAATTTTTTCAGCAGAGTCAGAGTGTAACAATACCTGAGTGCAAATAAAAATGTACGTCTGTGGATAAAGAGAGAGAAATGTTTGAAATTTTTTCCAATAATAAAACCAATTGCAGCACCAAGTCATAAAATTATCACTAAACAGCAGTGATGGAACTGCATATTGAAGTGTGACAAGAAAGCAAGCTAAAGAGCAAGTTCTGGGCATATTTCTAAAAAAAGAAGGCCCAAGTAACGTTCAACTTCCTTTCTTTTTGCGTGCTTTGCATTCTTACTAGATGATGTGCAAAGATAGCAACATTTATCATTTTAAAACATGAGAAAATTTCAGAGAGGGCTTGCGTTTGGGGGCACTAAGTCTCAAGGTTGTCTTTTTGCCAATGTGCTGTACCATTATTACACTCAGGGTGCACTGCTGACAGTCACTGTTCTGCAAAAATAGGGAACCAGAGTAAGCAGTTTCACTTCTTGCACACAAAATGTCAACTTAGCTGTTATCTTATGGCCTAAGTGATTAACAGAAATACACAATCATTTCTGAAGCTGTTTACTGTATCTGCCACAGAGGCAGCCAAATTCCCAAGCTATCTGAAATCCTCTGCTTCCAATTCTCAGGGTTGCTTGCTTATATTAGAGATGATGCTTCAATCTCTCACAGTGATTTTGCTGCCAAATTTCTGTGTGTTGTTGTATTATTTTCTAACTCACTTTCCTTTAAGTCATGTTCTCTTTTGCCAGAAGGTTGAAGTGATCCGGCACTTTTCAGTACAAAGACACCAATCAAACATTTGTTGCATAATTCAAACATTTGGTGAAGGAGAGACTACCTGTACAATTCCATTGTGTTGTTTACCCATCATACTGAGATGAAGTCCCTAAAGGCACCAGAAGCATACAAAAAACAAAAAAC